>WAAF01015578.1:0-74533 GCA_013400475.1 Tricholaema leucomelas | reverse complement strand
TGAGGCACTTAGTGCCATGGTCTAGTTGACTGGATAGGGCTGGGTGCTAGGTTGGACTGGATGATCTTGGAGGTCTCTTCCAACCTGGCTGATTCTATGATTCTAAGTTGTATGAGTTTTTCCCATACCCATTTCCCACTCCTAATGTTCATAATTCATTACCAGTCCTTCCAATTTGATATTTTTTTCCCACTCTACTTAAGAGAAAAAAAAATGCCTCCTGTCTATTATTGCTAGTACTTGTTTTGATGCTTCTCAGTTAGTAGGCTGCATGTCATGTACGTATTCTCTTCAGCTTTAAGGTGTTCCTTGGCCTTTCAGTTTATTGTACAATTTTTCCCTTCATAAATATTGTATGAAATAAAATGAAATTAATTCATTTCCTGAACAGATTTTATTCATTTCATTCATTATATCCATCTTATGAATAAAATGAAATAAAACATGTTTGCTCTGAGAATGAAAAACAGAACGCAACCATGTCTGTTTTATCAGTAATCTCTACAGTACATTTGTCCTTCAAAAATATCTTCATTTTTGGCAGTGACCATTTGCTGTTTACCATTGAACTAAACAAACAAACAAGTCTTGTTTTTTTAAATATTAGATTTCAGATTGAACATGAGCTTAAGATGTAACTGGATTGGATTCACTCTGCTGAAATAGGGCAGGCTTAACCAGAATAGTTCCCAGGAACTGTTTTAAAGCACCAGGATTTTCAGCAACAGCCTGTTCTTTACAATATAGATGTCTATCATCCTGTGCTTAATGCATTCTTTTCTTCAGTATTTCCAATCGTTTCAGCATCCTCTGTTTAGTCTGTTCCCTCAGCAGTTGCTGACAACACTCAGTATTGCACATCTGTACTGCCTCCTATCTCCCCGTGGCACTCTTGAGGAAATCTTAATCCCTATTCCCTGCTGCAATCTCTCCTCCTAAAGAGGCAGATCAGTAACAAAGGAGCTGCAGTTCTCATAAAATTGCCCAAATATTAAAGTGGTTTAATCTTCTACTAAGGAAAGCCAGAGAGCCTCTCTGCATGCCTTCTGCACTTTGATCCTTTGTGCAAGTGACTAAAATCCAGCACTTCAGATTTGCCATGTTTAAATGCATAGAAAATCTACCAGCTCCTTCAAAATGCTGCAAGGGGAAAAAAAAGAACGTTTTGTTGTGTTTTTATTTGATGATGCTTTCCTCCTCCATCTTTTATTCAGAACCCACAGTGTCAAGGTAAGAAAACACTTTTTTTCCCCGCTCAGAGACAGTGTCTACATTGAGATAAAATCATAGAATCAGTCAGGGTTGGAAAGGGACCACAAGCATCATCTAGTTCCAACATCCCTGCCACGGGCAGGTACACCTTACCTGAGATCAGCCTGGCCAGAGCCTCATCCAGCCTGGCCTTAAACACCTCCAGGGACGGGGCCTCTACCACCTCCAGGCATGGGGCCTCAACCACCTCCCTGGGCAACCCATTCCAGGCTCTCACCACTCTCACGCTGAACAACTTCCTCTTCACGTCTAGTGTGAATCTCCCCACCTCCAGCTTTGCTCCATTCCCCCTAGTCCTGGCACTCCCTGGTAGCCTAAAATGTCCTTCCCCAGCTTTTTTGTAGGCCCCCTTCAGATACTGGAAAGCCACAGTAAGGTCACTTTGGAGCCTCCTGTTCTCCAGACTAAACAGCCCCAACTCCTTCAGGCTGTCCTCATAGCAGAGCTGCTCCAGCCCTCTGATCATCCCAGTGGCCCTCCTGTGCACACACTCCAGCATCTCCACATCTCTCTTGTAATAGGGGCTCCAGAACTGGATGCAGTACTCCAGGTGGAGTCTCAGCAGAGTAGAGTAGAGGGGGAGAATCACCTCCCTCTACCTGCTGGCCCCACTTCTCCTGATGCAGCCCAGGCTCTGGTTGGCCCTCTGGGCTGCAAGTGCACAGTGCTGGGAAACTACTCAAAATTGTGCTGGTAGAGGTCTAGGCTGGATGTTAGGAGGAAGTTCTTCCCAGAGAGAGTGATTGGCATTGGAATGAGCTGCCCAGGGAGGTGGTGGAGTCACCGTCCCTGAAGGTGTTCAGGAAAAGCCTGGCTGAGGCACTTAATGCCAAGGTCTAGTTGATTGGACAGGGCTGGGTGCTAGGTTGGCCTGGGTGATCTTGGAGGTCTCTTCCAACCTGGTTGATTCTATGAGTCTATACTCATAGCTCTGGGGTGTTTTTTTGCTGAACATGACAGTATCACAGAATCACAGGGTTGCAATAGGCAGTTCCTGAGACAAACTCTGCTCTGTGCACAAGCTTCCAGTAAACAGAATTCACAGTTTAACTCTGCCTATAAGTTTGTCCTACTAAGGAACACCCTTCCAAAACCTGCCACGGGACTGCAAAGTAGCAACCTTTCCCAGTACAAGTGTACAGCTATCTCATACTCAGTTGTATCGTCTCCATCTACTGGCCACAAGCAGCTTCAGCTGGAGCGCAGAGCTGGTGAGAGACAACCACTGCCTCTGCACGTTTCTTAGAATCATAGAATAGAATCATAGAATCAGTCAGGGCTGCAAAGGGACCACAAGCACCATCTAGTTCCAACCACCCTGCCACAAGCAGGGACACCCTACCCGAGGTCAGCCTGGCCAGAGCCTCATCCAGCCTGGCCTTAAACACCTCCAGGCATGGGGCATCAACCACCTCCCTGGGTAACCCATTCCAGGCTCTCACCTCTCTCATGCTGAACAACTTCCTCCTCACATCCAGTCTGAATCCCCACCTCCAGCTTTGCTCCATTCCCCCTACTCCTGTCACTCCCTGATATCCTAAAAAGTCCCTCCCCAGCTTTTTTGTAGGCCCCCTTCAGATCCTGGAAGGCCACAGGAAGGTCACCTTGGAGCCTCCTCTTCTGCAGACTGAACAGCTCCAACTCTTTCAGTCTGTCCTCATAGCAGAGGTGCTGCAGCCCTCTGAGCATGACAGCGTCAAAGGCTTTGCTCAGGTCCAGGTAAATGCCATCAGTTGCTCGCCCCTCATCTATTAATGTTGTGACCTGTTCATAGAAGGCCACCAGGTTTATCGGGCAGGATTTGCCCTCGGTGAAGCCATGCTGATTGTACCAAATTGGCAGTTTTGGGTGTCCGTGTATGTGTGTGGGTGAGTTTGTTGGCATCTTCCACATTTGCTTGTTTGTTTTCAGGAATACCAACTCCTGAACAGACAAAACTCCACATTAAAAATGTCTCTTGGTGTCTTATTCTCAGATATTTAAAAATGGTGATGGTTGCACAGTTTTATTTCCAGTACTCCAGGCAAAGTTAGATTCCCTGATTCAAGATCTTGCATTATGATTATATTTTTCACTATATTAAATCCAAGACAGTCATTTTATCCCAAGCTGATTTTGGTTGTAATACACTCTTTTAAAAACTAAGGCTAATATTAACTGAATACTAAAGCTTTTCATTAATTCACATCAAATCCTGCCACCACAAGCTAGGACAGTGCAGTTACTGAAGAACAGTGCTCTGTTAACTGTACAAACTACATGAAAAAATACACTTAAGATTTAAAATATAACAAATCATAGAATCAGCCAGGTTGGAAGAGACCTCCAAGATCAGCCAGTCCAACCTAGCGCCTAGCCCTGACCAATCAATTAGACCATGCCTCAGCCAGGCTTTTCTTGAACACCTCCAGGGACAGTGACTCCACCACCTCCCTGGGCAGCCCATTCCAATGCCAATCACTCTCTTTGGGAAGAACTTCCTCCTAACATCCAGCCTAGACCTCCCCCACCACAACTTGAGACTGTGTCCTCTTGTTCTATTGCTGTTCGCCTGGGAGAAGAGACCAACCCCCACCTGGCTACAGCCTCCCTTCAGGTAGTTGTAGACAGCAATGAGGTCACCTCTGAGTCTCCTCTTCTCCAGGCTGCACACCCCCAGCTCCCTCAGCCTCTCCTCACAGGGCTGTGTTCCAGGCCTCTCACCAGCTTCATTGCCCTTCTCTGGACACGTTCCAGTATCTCAACATCCAGCCTATACTTCCCCCAGCACAACTTGAGACTATGTCTCCTTTCTATATAATATAATATAATCCTAATCACTTTCTATTGCTAAGTAGCAGTCACATATAATGCAGAAATACTCATTTGAAGAAATATGCCCTTTATTTTTCCCTCCTTCCTCACTCTCAGACAGTGGCCATCCACAAAATGTAGCAAGGAGTGGTAATGATGTTGGTAAAATGAGTGACAGGTAACAACCTTCTGAGCAGAACTGACTGAAGTTAAACTTTCAATTCCAGTCAGTCACTACCAATTCAGGAATATTTCACTATTTTTTACACCTAGGTAAATGTCCCTTGGGAAGTGTCTGCTAATATGTATCCTTTCCACTCTTCTGGAAGAAAATTCATTCCAGCAACCAGTATGTATCATCAGGATACCACATCCTAAAAAGAATAAAGAACAAACAAAAAACCCAAACCCCAAAACCAAACAAAAAAACCCAAACCAAAACAAAAATCCCACCGAGAAAAGCCAACCTCAACCAAACCACTCACCCAAAACTCCACAAGGTATTCCCTGCTTACTGTTAAAGTATCTACTACTAAAATAGGTGAAATTCTAGTACAAGTATTTGTGGGCATCTAGTGTTATCTTAAGTTACTCTTAAACCAAGAGTGGTGCCAGTAATGAACTCTAACCCATACTGATTTCATGCTTTAACAGCTGCAAAAAATTCCCTGCACCAGAAGCAAGGTCATGGCCAGCCTCCGGATTGAGGAAGCAAACTCAAATTCCAAGCTGACTCAGACACACTAGGTCCTATCCTACCTTCATGAAAACAGGGGGAAAATGGTGTCACAAGTCCTAACAAAAATGACAGCAAAATACCTCACAGAGATTGTAGAAACAAGTCTCCCCAGAGCTCCTCAGAGAGAAATTACCATTGCCTCTTTCCAAAGCAAAGAGATGAATTTCACACTAGCTCCAGCTTTGCAAGAGTGCTCAGAGACCATCAGCCCAGGCTGATTTTCTATGTAAACTCAGAATAGCTCAGAGGCTAAAGTGGTTTCTTCTCTACCAGGTAATTAGAAAGATCAGAGCCAATTCTACGAGCAAAATCTCTGAACTCATAACAAACATAAAGACCAAACATCTGCTCCTCATGGGCTGTGAAGAAACAAGAGGTTGCATTTGAAAAAGCAAATAACTCCGATACAGAAAAGTGTTCTAAAACTCCAGAGACAGACCTGTATTTCTACTGCAATAACCATACTGCCACTGATCTTAGCATCTAATATTCAAAGGTACAAAAGACACATCTTTCTCACATTCTGAGCTGGCCTCCATTTCTTGCATCTCTTCTGTGCCAGAAAGGATGTCGTAGAAACCTCTTCTTGAATTAGAATCAAATCAAATGTTTGGCTTCTGGGCTATAGCTGGGGATAATGTCTCTTGAACAAGGCTCCTATGAAAAAGGAAGATTAGTTTGGCAGTGGCAAAGAGACACAAACTTATTATTCCACGCATTAATAACATGCTAGTATGAGCATATAATATAGAGAGAAACTGAACAAACTTGATGACAAGAGGAGATATGAATGAAGGGTAGCTTACAACCTTCAGAAGCAGGAGTGTTTTCTAAATCATACATTTGAATGGGGATTAAATGGCAGGTAGCTTACCTGTCAGTGTGAAACACTTCAGGAATTAGTGAAATTAGGTTTGGACTTGATGATCTGTGAGGTCTCTTCCAACCCTGATGATACTATGATACTATGAAATCTTGAGAGCTGACATGAGAAAGCAAGAAGGGGTCTATCTGACTTCTACAGAAAGGGTTTTAATCAGTTGATTCAATGAGTAAGGAAAGAATGGATTGCAGGAAAGCAGTGTTCCCAAGTATTTGCATTACAGAACAATTACTGAAGCTATTCAGTACGTCACTGAACTGCCAATATCATCCTACAATCTACCTAAGACACTAACGATTTCTCATCCCACTCTGGTGGTAGTTTCCTCTGGTCTCAAACACTTATGATGAAATATATCATCATCTAGAAACACCTTCCCCCCCCCCTCTTAATGGGGCTGCAGACAATTATTTATAGAATCATAGAATGGTTTAGGTTGGAAGGGACCTCAAGGATACGTACAGACTTTGTTACAGACATCCAGTATCAAGAGAGATGAATCCTGTGATTTTTATTCCTCTATCAGGAATAGTGTGGCCAGCAGGACCAGGGAGCTCATTCTGCTCCTCTGCTCGGCACTGGTAAGGCAGCATTTAAAGTATCATAGTATCAGTCAGGGCTGGAAGGGACCACAAAGATCATCTACTTCCAACCCCCCCACCATGGGCAGGGACACCCTATCCTAGATCAGGCTGGCCAGACACTGACATTGTACTTTGTCCAGGTCTGGGCCCTCAATTTGAGGAAGATGTTGAGGTGCTCAAACATGTCCAGGTAAGGGCAACAAGGCTGGCGAGGGGGCTGGAGCACAGGTTCTACAAGGAACAGCTGAGGGAGCTGGGATTGTTCAGCCTGGAGGAGGCTCAGAGGAGACCTTATTGCTCTCTACAACTACCTGAAAAGAGGCTGTAGCCAAGTGGGGGTTGTTCTGTCTTCCCAGGCACTCAGTGACAGAACAAGAGAACACAGTCTCAAACTGCCAGAGCAGGTTTTGGTTGGAGATTAGGAATACTTCATGGAAAGAGTGATCGTCCATTGGAATGGGCTGCCTGGGGAGGTAGTGGAGTCACCATCCCTGGAGATGTTTAAAAGGAGGCTGGATGAGGCACTTAGTGCCATGGTTTAGTTAATTAGAAGGTGTCAGGTGATAGGTTGGACTCAATGATCTCAAAGGTCTTTCCCAACTGTAGTGACAGTAAGGTGTGAGGGGGATTTTCTCCAAAATGAATATAGCTTTGTAACTTTGATATTCAAGACTCTCGCTGCCAGACACAATTTTAGTAATAATTGGTTCTTTGCACAGGCATGAAAAAAACTTTACACAGATGCAAACAACAGGATCTAGGGCACTTAAGAAATAACTAGCAATAATACAAACATTAAACTGTTAGAATTGGAAAAAGGGTTCTTGCGGTCAGTTATACCACTTGCCCACTAGAGCAAGGACACAAGAAGCTCCTTTCTGCTTATTCAATTGGCTTGGATTCAATTACAAGAGACTTTTGAGTATTTACTCACAAAGATTGTGATGGTTTGGGTGTTACCTGCTGGAGTCCGGAGGCTAAATACAGTTCCCAGATAGTACCCAAACACTAGCAGGGAGTTCTGTCGATGTCTTGATCTTCCCAGGCTCTAGTGAGGGTGCTGGGAGAGAGGCAGATGATCTCTGATGTGGTCCTGGTTCCTCGTGGACGATCTGCATTCCTTCCAGGACTTCCAGTCTTGGCAGAAGACTTGCAGATGTGCAGACAGGCAGAGTGTTGTGCTGGCTAATCGAGCCTATTGTGTGAAGGCATTTTGTGCCCATTTCCTGGTAAACTTAAGGCACAGCAGATTTCCAAGTAGACAAACCCAAAGCGTCAGGGCTTGTTATTATGCAGCATGCAAATGTTGCAGAGCATGGCAGGATGCAATGGCAGAAAGCAAAGAGGCAGAGCACTGCCAGAAGCAGAAAGCACAAATACAATGGCAGAGCACATTGTCTTTACCTGCTCATTTCTTTATCAATGCATCCTGACACTAATGGCACTTTGGCCACAGATCAGCCAGTCAATGGCACTTTGCCAAGCTTAACCATATTGTGTGAAGTCAGGGCTTACTTTTACCTTTTTAGGGTAGAAAACCAACAAGTGTATAAGCATGGGTGAGTACCCCGTAAACAAGGTTGGACAGACATGGAGGCATCAGGTCCTTTGTCTTCCTTTCCCACAGTTGCTTCTCCCATCAGCAGGAGGAGAAGGAGCAGAAAACATGTCTGGACAAGCCAGGACACGTTTAGGCGTGGAACAGGCTCCCTAAAGAGGTTGTGGAGTCTCCTTCTCCGGAGACTTTCAAAGCTTGTCTGGATGCGTTCCTCTGTGGTCTGTGCTAGATTGTGTGGTCCTGCTCTGGCAAGGGGGTTGGACTCGCTCTCCTTGGCTCCCAACATCCTGCGATCCTGTAATTTGGCCCATTTTGGCCTTCTGCGACGCCAATCTGGCTAATTCTGTTATTCTGTCAAATACTGAGCCCATAAAGTCTTGGCAGACAGTAAGCTGTCCTGAGATAGGGTCTTTCTTGAAACAATACAAACAACAATAAACCAAAAAGGGAAAGAACCTCTACTGCACAGCTCAGATCCTGTTTGCTGCTTCTCAGAAGGTAAAAAATGCAGTTCTGAGAATTTAAGAGATCATCAAGCCCCATACAAGTTAAGTACAATTGTCTAAGTTGCCTAAATAAGAGTAGAGTGAATGCTTAAACAGTTTCCCAAAGATGCAAAGTAAAATACTACAAAGTTGGAAAAAGGTATGGGGTGGCAAACATGCGACTTCTGTATTAATTTTAATAGCATTATCACTGTGTTTGGAAGATTAGGTGTAGATGTGAGACCCCTAAGGTAGAAAGATAGCTCCTGTTCAAGAGCCCGAGGCAGCTGCACAGGCAATACATACACAGAGCCATTAGGAAATTCACCTTCCTTAATTCTTTATTTCATCCAAAATTCCAACTGTGCAACATGTCTTACTCGCATGAGTACCGTACACATAAGGCTGAAAGATGGAGATGTGTAGAGAACAGACATTTGGCATAGCAACAACTGCTCTATATTAGGGGAATATAAGCCCTCGCTCTCAGCATTACTTTGAAGTATCTGTAGAGAAAAAGAGCAATGTCAGAATGTCACAGCAGTACATGAACTCCTGTGCTGACAACATGAAGTCTAAAGACATTTTCTTACGCAGATTTCACAGAGGATTCTAAAGGAATCTTGTCTTGTAGACAACGCCAGGCAAAGGAGACTAGACATTTATCTGTATTAACCACCTCAAGCTACAAACAAAAAGTAGTTTCACCTTCAGTAAGAACAGATCTAAGTCTGGACAGGAACTCACCAAAGCTTCAGGAGATGAGCTACTTTTGAAAGCAATACTCACAAACAAGTAAGCTACTGAAACACCAGTGCTGGAACACTATGTCCAAAGCATGGGGAGTTTCCAGTTGGCTTCTGTTTACAAAGTACAACTTCAAACACTTTTGCATGGATGCCAAGGGTGGATTCGGTCCCTCTGTTCTACCAAACCAGAGCAGTTATTGTGTTGCTCTTTACACTATACAGTAGGTGTGTCTCTTACCATAAGCAATGGCTGAGCACTTTCATAAAGCATGACTGGAGTTACACTCAGGAAAAATGGCTGAAAGGCAACTACATCCCTTCACATATCACTACCACCGTTGGATTCCTTCAACTCCTTCTGAAGGATTGCTTTTTATTTCTTGATAGCTGCTGATATAGCTACTGTTCTACTACACTTTGTTTGGGCAACAGTAATTCAATGCTGTGGAAGATAAGAACGTCCAAGCACTTAAAAATTCTATACTGCAATCAGTCAAGGAACCCAAAAAGCTAGGATTAGTGGTTCAAACAGCTTTTAAACGAATGGAGAAGAAATGCAGATCATTTAAAGCATGCTTGAATTGAGGAAATGCTACAGAAACCTTTAAATACACTCCGACAAACTCAGTGTGGGCAGGCAAGACGATCTCCAGGTAATCCCTGGAACTGACCTATCTGTCAGGCTGTCACAGTCACTCTGTGCCCTTTTCTTTGAAAGGGGATTGTTAATGAAGCAGAGCAGCTTTGTGCAGTTGCTTCCAGGCTGGCTCTGGTACACAGAGCAGCCCCATCTCCTGGTTCCATTTGTTTTCACTTACTTGGATTGAAAGAAAGGAAAAGACTGAAGTTGGTCCATTAATAAAGTGTCAACATGCTGCGCTCTCAGAGTACAGGAAGCGAAATCTGATGTCATTTCAGGGAAATAACCAAATATGCTACTATTTTCTCCACATCATGGTAGTCCAAAGAAGGCAAAAGAAAAGAAATCTAAGCATGAAGCTTTGAAAAAAACAAAACCAAAACAAACCAAAACAAACAATAAGCTGCAGGGGGAAATGTAAATGTTTTAGACTTAAGGGAAATGAAAACAAAGACTACTTCAAAAAAATCCCAACAGATAGGATAGAACCCAGTTTTTGTAGTCAAGGCCAGTGCTTGATATAACTGACCTGACTTAATAATGCTAGTTCACTCAGTACTGCTATCTAACAATCCTCACAGTTCATTTTCCAGAGGTATAAACACCTGAATTTCTGTAAATCCAGGATGAATACTATTTAACAGAATGGAAACAGGGGAGTAGGTATTTCCTTACATTGTTTCAGTTGTCTCTAAACTAACAAGCATCAACCCTTATGGTTATGTCAGATCTGTGTCACAGGTATTTGGATACAAGGGTCTTGGGCTGATTCTAGTTCACTTCATCCTGTGTTGCTTTTCTGTTTGGGGTTTTATTGAAACACTTTGAAAAGCAAAACTAAGTTTATTCTTTCTATGTAAAAAAACCTGTCTCACTAAAGTTCTATCTTTTCTTGATATAAAGAAAGAAAAATTATATGCTCTTTGAAATTATTTGTGTTTTAAAGAGACTACTGACATTGAACACTTGCAAGAACAACCAAGTTTAAGATCAGTGCATATACTAATTACCTTCAAAGAGTGCAAAAACTTCACTCACGTTGGCTGGTACAGTAGCTGGTAAATAATATAACACTTGTGGTCCCAAAGACTTGGAAAGTTCTTTGCTTCTTTTGGGTCAGACTCTCAATCAAAGGATTGTTTTTAATAAAACACAGACTACTGTAACAGCATTTCTGGGCTGCCAGAGCATGTTGCACAACTGCAGCTGGAACAACGCTACATTTTCTAAGTTATGAAATGCAATTGCATCTGAATATGAAGAGACATTAAGCAAAGATATGTAAAGTTGCCATCCTAAGAGGAACGCCATTAAGTTTCCATTCCATACACTTGGGTGAAAAAATTTGTTAAAAAGTTGAGAAACAAAAATGCATAAAATCTGTAGTAGGCAACAGTATACAAAGTTTCAAATATAAAATTATGATTTTTGTATAGTTTTGTTACTTGCATCTTTTCACAAGAAGAAATTAAAAGAACCACACATCACTGAACTTCTACACAAGCTTCTTGTGTTTCAATGTCATTTATTGAGGAGTGAATGAGATACTGTCAGACATGCCAAAGAGACTTCACATTCAAGGGCTGGAAGCTGAACAGCTTTCCTCATTGAGTCACAGTACAAGCTGTTTTGGGGAATCTCAAAGTGCGATCAATGAGGTCTTCATGCTTGGTGTTTGTCTTCAGTTTTTCACCTTTTGATCTACTAACTTGCTGGGCAGAAGGACACTTTCTACCCTACAAAGACTCACACTCCAATTAATACAATTAACACTAGCTGTAGAGAAACGTTCATGTTATAACGTACATCTACCGCTGAAGATCTTAAAGCTGTTTAATTCATTATGTCTAGTGAGAAAATTCATCTTGTTTCCCTTTCACCATCGTATGGATGGCTTATATCGTTAGAAAAATACTCTTCAGTGCTATTGTAGGGTTTACAGGAAACTTCTTCCATGTTGTGGGATAGAAATCGATTTAAACATCGCTCTGAAAGAATGCTTCTTCTTGCTGCCACTGCCTGTAGGTTGCAGCATGGCCTACACGCACTACAGTTCTGTTTTTACTCAAAAAAGAAACAAAAGAAATCTGAACAATAGGGTAAACGTTTATTTGGAGTTAGTTTTCTTCCAGATAATTAAGGCCCTTCAAGCAGAGTTCAGGAGCTCCTGTATGGCTGCCTGTTGATCTGCATTGAGCTGTGATATGCATTCTGTCCACAGTCCTCCAGATGTCTAGAAAACAAATGAAAAGTTGTCTTTGTTCAGGCTGAAAAGTTTCTAAGGCACATTACAAACCTTACTATTTTTACAAAGCTCAACATTCACTGAGCTTAGTCCTGAAATACACACACCAAAAAGACCAGACAAATACTCAGTTACAGTCCTACAGAAGTTCAACTAGAGATGCTCTAAAATGCTGAACAGAACCAAGTGCTGGGTAAATCACAGCAGACTAACTGATTTGAAACTCTTGGAACTCCTTGTAATTAAGTGGGTCAAATGACAACTGACACCTCTTAATTAACCACAGCCTGAATGATTTGCTCTATTTGCACTGACCTTAAAAGATCAATGTTCAGGCAGAACCGAAACATGCCTAAAAGCAAGAGCATCTTTAGGGCATTGGTGCACCAGTAACATATTCAAAGAAGGGAGCACTGTGATTACAGCACAATCTGGGTTTCTTTAGCTGGGAGAAGAGACTGAGGGGTGATCTCATCAATGTTTATAAATAAAGGGTGAGTGCCAAGAGAATGGCTTCAGGCTCTACTTGGTGATTCCAAATGACAGGACAAGGGGCAATGGGTGGAAGCTGAGGTGTAAGAAATTTCATGTAAAAATGAAGAGAATTTTTTTTCCACTGTGTGACAGAACACTGGAACAGGCTGCCCAGGGGGTTGTGGAGTCTCCCTCTCTGAAGATATTCAAAACCCACCTGAATGTGTTCCTGTGTGATCTGGTATAGGTGATCCTGCTCTGGCACGGGGGTTGGACTGGATCTTTCGAGGTCCCTTCCAGTCCCTAACCTGCAATTCTGTGAACCTGCTACACTGTGTGCATGCACACAAAAAAAATCTGCTTGCCAGCACACTGCATGGTTCTTTAGAGGAAGGAACAGCAAGCTGCTTCCCAGAGAGAACACACACACACACAGCATCTACCCACACTTTCTTGCACTTCTGTACACCTCTTTGTTACCACAGCCCTCAACTGAGACATCAGCTTTTCAAGCAACCATCAGTAGGGATTGGCTCTACTGAGACCAGAAAATGCTGAAAATTGAAAAAGATTGGAGAACTCTTTATTCACTTATCACTGGAAGCAACTTGCATCCTGCTTTCTTTAGAAGGATAATGACAGAGAACAAATATTGTGGGTAACTTGATCTAAATCTTGAGAGTGGCTTTTGTGATAGCAGTATACTTGAAGTGAATAAAAAAAACCCTGGTTTCAATCTATATTTGGCATATTTTATGTTCAGTTCTATTATAATGCTCTTTCCTAGCATACTTTTTAAAAAAATAAATGGATTCTCAGAATTTGAAGAAGCTGTTGAGTTTGGGTGGTTTTAGTTTTAAATAATATTAGGCATTTTAGACTCTCAATGTATGATGTAATATTGCAGAAATAAATGTGGTCTTCCAGCTTTTCTGACATTTAAACCGATACACAGCACTGAACTATTTCTGTTGTGAGAGTACCTAAGCATGAGGGGAAGTTTGCTCAACTCCAATTATGGCCATAATGTTAGATGTTGGCAGTGAACAGCTTATTGAGATAATAAAAAGACCAGTCTTTCTCCTGGAATCTGGGAAGCTGTTGCAGGCACAGTATAAAATACTTACAGTGCCTTGCTACAGTGAAAGTACGATGTGCGAAGAGAAACAGGACTGGTAACAGCATACTGAAATTGTATGTTTGGGTAAACACAAAATTTGTCATGCATCTCCCTTCTCCCCAGTCCTGCATCTGAAGATAAATCAGGTAGCCAACACAGGAACAGAAATATGGAAATAAAATGTCTATCATTCCTAGTCAAAGAAAGACTTTGCTGTACACAACTAATCTCTGCACGTATGTCCCATTATACTGTAAAAAATAATTAGCCCTGAGCATTTAAGCTGAAGTGAAATCAATGTATTAGCATACTCAAATACCCAGACTTTAACACTAAGGACTCCCATCTGTCAGACAGAATCTGGGGCAGCCACTTTTCACTTTGAAACTTCTCTTGATTTCATTTTTATGCCTTCAGTTTCAACAATCCATTTTCTACCAGACATAATGCACCTCATGGGTCGATACACTCATCCAAGTGAACAGTTTCCAAAATGAAGTATTCCTAAAATTCCTGAATATGAGTTTTGCCAAAGCATGCCAGACAGAATGGACAATAATGGAACAAGTGCTGCTCCAAATCCTCTCCATATTTTTATAAGCAATATCCTTGCCAGGCACACTATTTTCTGTCATTAGGTTCTGCAACTGTTAGGTACATCCACCTGATATTTGGCCCTCGATGAGATCTGCCCTATGAGCACTATCACTTCCAATATTGTCAAGAGGTGCAGCTTAATTACTTAGAAATCCCCATGACCATGAGTACTCACTATGACATAAAGGAAACAAACCTTGAGGCAGTTTTCTGAAGGCTGGGAAAACATTGAACAGTTTCCTGTATTTGCACTGGATTCAAAAGGGCAGTAGTAAAATTGTTTGCGGTTTGAACTCGTTCTTTAGCAAAAGTCCCAAGTCTTTGCTTTATTAATAGGTCACCACAGGGTGCTGGGGACCCTTACAGGAACTATATGCTGAATCAAATCCTGCAGTGCAGTTCTCTGATCCTAAGACAAACAGATTTCTCTCTGGACTTTAATCTCTGACTTGACAAAAAGCAAACCACTAAACTGCCAACAACAATACTGCCTAGCATGTTAGCCATCTTGCTGCACATTTTAACTTAAGTTTTCAAAATTAATAAGACAGACTTTATTCAAGCGGAACCATTACCCAAATTTTACCATTAATGGTTCAAGGAACGTCCAAAAATCTCCGAGACCACTGTTTGAAGCATTATTTTCCAAGGAGACAAGACTCTTGAAGCTGCTAACAGTTCAGTTATTTCTGGAAGTAGGTTCTAAATGTTCCCCTTTTACCAAAGCAAGCCTTTCTTTACCTGCACTTGACGAACCACATTAGCCAACCGCTTGGTACACGGATCTTCGTGTTTAATAGCTTCATGAATTACACCGTCAGCAATTATTCCAAATATTCTGGGAAGGTTAGAGTTGTTGGGACCAAGGACAACTGGGTTGTTGCTGTTACAATCAAAATACATATTACAAATTATTTTTTAAAGCTAAAAATCAATTCATGTAACAATTTTACATGTAAGTTCAGTGACTTTGAAGTATCTTATTCTAAAGTTGCTTATTTACATCTAAGTTTCACTCAGGTGAGTAAGTATGCATAGCTCTGCTGCCTGCTGACAGAATATTCCCTCTCCTGTTAACATTTAACCAGCCTATACTTTATCAGGAAGAAGTTCTGAACTTCACAGAACAGTTGAGTTCCATGCAGATGAAACTGTCAATAGTATGACAGAAATACCCTGCCTAGAAAGGCTTGTTCCTCCTTTGCTGAGTACTGAAAGGGTGAGGAGGTTGTGTTACTGGCATCAACAGCATCAGTGACTTCAGCAGTCCACCAGCACCTTCACTGACACAGCAAGTAAGCAGTTCTGCTCCCTGTTTTCCTGTCAAGTATTGATGTAGAGGAGTACTGGCTACCAGAGGTCTGAGTGGAAAACACAATCTACTTCCATCCCTGCCACCTACTATTGTCAGAATGCAGAGGTTGTGAACATAGGACTGACAGGGCTCCAGAGACATACATAGCAAGGCTCACCCACCTGCACAGAGCCAAGTACAAAGGTGTGCTAGTACTGAAATTCCTGAGTTCTATATATATATGTGCATATATTAATACTACATAGATGTAGTATAAATGGGGCATCTCTACACCGCTGCATTTTTACCAATCTAGGGACCTCAGTTGCCACCACGTATTTTGAGACTGTGCCTCAAGAAAGTACTAAGATACAAGGTATTCACATAGAAAGAAAGACTGTAGAGAATCTAGATTATTTTCTCTTTTTTTCTACTAAGACACAATACAACATTATCCTGAGCAAGGCTACTACATAATGCCTCATAAGCAGACATGATTCCACACCATTATTAATGACAACTTGCACCCACAGTAGGAAAATTGTCTTTTTTCTCTCCACTGACCTATGAGAAGGAGCACAAATCTAAAGAAGCTGGGGGGTTGAAGATGATTTCAATAACCAAAATTACTACAAATTTATTAAGGGAGATAGTACTATGTATCTGTATTATTCCTCTACTTCATACTTCATTTTGAAAAGAAGACTGCAAGAGCATGTGTGCTGCTCTTAAGCAAAAAAAGATGAGTAGTTATTAAAGCTGATTTATAAGCAGAGTAATAATATTTTCCTGAAACTTTCTGTACTAGTTGCCAGCTAATCCTTTCCCATCACATACATATAAAGCAGTCAGTAATTTTCAAGCCATACAGACATTAATTAGAATGACAACACATGTTAAAGGGAAAAAATGAAAGACAAAAAGGCAAGCAAGCAATAACATCATGGAAATCTCAGTTCCACCATTCCAAATTATCTTCTCTAATGTATATATAGATTAACAGTGTCTCCCTTTTGGAAAAAGGAATGGAAGCAAAGAACCTGCAAATAATCTGACTTCCTGCATTAATGTCAAGACTTTGCCTTACCTCTCAATTAAGTCACATAGATAACTGAAGGTATGAACAGCTTCCTCTTTGTCTTCGTGAAGTGGAAGCCATGATAACCAGTGTGGCAAGACTTCTTCCACATTTACACAGTCAGGCTTGAACTTCATGATCTTTCCTACAGCTGAAATGCAGTTCTCTGTTGCATTGACATTTTCTTTGGTTTTGGCATCTGGTGACTGAATGACTCTCACCAGCAATGGAAGTGCCTCTAATTGTTAAACAACACAAGAACAAAAAATTAATGCACAATCAAGTTACATTCTATTAACATCATAAATTCTATATGAGACTACTGCAGATAGTAAAAATGGGCTATTCTGTGGCCCAAGCACCAAAATTCCAACATCCCATTGCTTCTAGGATCTTCCTTCATTACATGACAAACTGGTAAAGCTATCCAAGGAAACACAAGAAAACAGATACTTCAAGTTTGAGTTTGCTTTTTGAGTTAAGATTAAAAAAAAAATCTTCCTGTGCCACTCAACTGGAGTTATGCAACCTACAGTATGTAAGAGATCATAGTTTATAGTAAAAACATAAGTAACAAGCATTATCTTTTTAATCTAACAGGCTCTATAAACACGGGATGATGAAAAGCCTTGATACAGTGGCACATTAGACTGCAGTTCATGGCTACAGCATATGCCTGCTGTACATTTATTGTGTCTCAACATTATATATAAATATGTATGTATGTACACAGACACCTCCCACCACTAAAATGTGCACTAGGAAAAGGTCTTAGGAGAAATCCCATCTGGTGAATTCACCTGGCAGTTTAGATTTTAAAACAAAAAATAAACCAAACATCAAGGAAAACTACCTATTTTCTGACTAGGTTAATAGCAGTTATGCTTTAATAGTCATGTGGGTAACCACATGCACACTTCTAAATGAACATTTATGTTTTTAGCTACTCGTGTCCAAGCAGACTTCAGAGCACTCTACATGCATTCAAGAACAACTGCCCTTATGTTCTTTTGCTAAAAACTCTAAGCTGAGAAATCCTGTATCGGCACAGAAAACAGGCTGTGGAATTGTGCAGAAAACACTTCAAAATAACTTCAATTACTAAGGAGGAACAAGATGTCTCACTACTTCGTTTTGATGAGTAAGTGGCAGCTTTGCAGTTGACTAACACAATGACATTTCTACCAGCAACAGAACAAGGGGACACAGTCTCAAGTTGTGCCAGGGGAAGTATAGGCTGGATGTTAGGAGGAAGTTCTTGACAGAGAGAGTGATCTGCCATTGGAATGGGCTGCCCAGGGAGGTGGTGGAGTCACCGTCCCTGGGGGTGTTCCAGAAAAGACTGGATGAGGCACTTAGTGCCTTGATCTAGTTGACTGGATAGGGCTGGGTGCTAGGTTGGACTGGATGATCTTGGAGGTCTCTTCCAACCTGGTTGATTCTATTCTATTCTATTCTAACGATATTTGCTATATTAACCTCACTGAATTAGACTTTTTGAATTCAGCAGCTACAAAAAAAATAAATGGAAGCAATGTTGACAGTCACAATTTTTGCAAATGCATTTAGAATGTTACTTGATTTTCTGTAGAATTCCCTTCAATCTCATGTCTTTGCTCTTTACTTCATCTATTTTTAATTCTTTTTGTTTCATCATAATGCAGATCTTCTGTCATTTACAATTTATCTTTATATTCCTGTATTTTTTCAACAGGAAGCCAAACCCAGTCATGTTAATGTATTTGCTTTTTCTGAACAGTCTCGAGACTTGAACATGCTGCTACAAACTGCTAACAGCACACCAGTGTCAGTGTTACACATTAATCAGTAAAGAGATGAAGTTATAAATAAAAGCTCATAAACATTGTGAGAAGACAGTAAAACCTATGGGGCAGAAAGCTGCTCATGCCGTGGATTTAACTTAGTTTCTAAGGATAACACATCTGCACTGATCGAAATAAACAAGTCCTTTCTTAAACAGGTGGAATTTGAGGTCCCTCCTAGTAAGTTGCATGATGTAAAATAAAAAGGTTTTATTTAAACATCCAATAAAAGGAAAAGCCAAGTGTCTAGGTTTAATCAAGGATTATTTGTCCAAATACAAATACAAGGATCAATATTGTTAAACTTTAAGTAGGCCAAGGTAAAGTCTAATGAATTAAAAATAAAATTAAGACTTCAACAGATGCTAAGCCCCCCCATTGTTGTTGCAATAGTAATCCTGCTCAGTACGAGAGGAACCGCAGGTTCAGACCCCTGGTGCGTGCGCTTGGCTGAGGAGCCACTGGCACGAGGCTACCATCTGTGGGCTTCCCACCTGGAGTACTGTGTGCAGTTCTGGAGCCCCCAACACAAGAAGGACATGGAACTGCTGGAGCGGGTCCAGAGGAGAGCCACGAAGATGATCAGAGGGCTGCAGCACCTCTGCTATGAGGACAGGCTGAGAGAGTTGGGGCTCTTCAGCCTGGAGAAGAGAAGGCTTCGAGGAGACCTTAGAGTGGCTTTCCAGTATCTGAAGGGAGCCTACAGGAAGGCTGGGGAGGGACTATTTACAAGGTCTTGTAATGTCAGGACGAGAGGGAATGGGTTTAAGCTGGAAGAGGGGAGATTTAGACTGGCTGTTAGGAGGAAGTTCTTTACAGTGAGGGTGGTAAGACACTGGCACAGGTTGCCCAGGGAGGTTGTGGATGCTTCCTCCCTGGAGGCGTTTAAGGCCAGGCTGGATGAGGCCTTGAGCAGCCTGCTCTAGTGGGAGGTGTCCCTGCCTATGGCAGGGGGTTGGAGCTGGATGATCCTTGAGGTCCCTTCCAACCTAAACCATTCTATGATTCTAAAACAGAACCGTCTTGAACTCTATTGATACAAGACTTGTGTTAAAGCTCTGATTTATCCCTAGTACATGGTTCATTCAAGATTCACTTCAAACACATAGTTCAAACAGCAGACTAAACTTTTCTTAAAAAAAAAGGAAAAAAGCCTGATATGGGATGTGGAACACTAAATTCATTGACTAGCAAGAAGAATGCCAGCAGACAAAAATGTCTTGAATATAAAGACAAACGTGAAGTATTAGAGGAACTCGAGACCTTCAGAAAGCAGTGTTTGCGATGGGTATTATGACACATATTTCTTGTCTTGGGTCACAGAAATCACACTCATTTTTACATAACAGGAAAGCATAGAGCCACATTAGTTGTGACCTGTATTAAGGAGCAGCCTGGGATACTAGTATAATTTTTCCAGGCATCCAAAGAGTTTTGCATAGATACATAACTATACTAGCATTAACAGCAAGCAACTATGAGAGAGATGTATACCAGAAAACTATTTTTGATGAAACAAATGTGTCAAGACCGTATTCTAAAAAAAATAAAAATTAAAAGACCACATCCATCAAGTTTGTTCAACAGTAAGTGTTGCAACAGAAATGCTTCTAAGCAGAACATCCTTACAAGCCCAAGAAATTCAGGTACTTTGTTAATCATTACTGGTCTACCAAACAGGTTATGCTGGCAATCAATTTCTCTCTCAACGGGAAGAGACATCACTAAAATGTTATTGGTTTTTGTACTATCCCCCCAACCCACAAATTCAATTCTCATCAGATGTATGTACCTACCTGTGCAAAATGGACGATAGCTGTCCCCACCAAATTGTGCCATAACTCCAACACCATAGGCAGCTGCTTGCCTAACCTCTGGGCTATTGTCACATATCGACTGTAGCATTGGCCTCAGGAAGTATTCAGCGTATTTGAACGAGGAGGGGCTGCAGTGCTCTACGATATCATCAAAAATGCATAGTCCCCACTGCCTGTCCGGCCATGGTCTATGTGGACACTGCATCAAAAACAGGTAACATTTAAGCCACCTTAAAATTGCTCATTTCTCCAGCCAATTCCTTATTCACTGAATAGTCAGTCCATCCATTAAAGTCAATGACTGTATCAGCAGAACAATCACAGCAACAGCGGTCTAGTATTTTTGTTAAAGTTTTCCAAGATTAAATTCAGGTTTACAAACACTGAATTTTCGTAGAGGTATGTGCAGCAATATCATAAAACAGAAGTCCAGGTGAATATTTGAACTAACTGCAAGCTTAATGCTTTTTAGGCTAAATCCTTTACCTCCATTTCATGCTTGATTACCTATTTCAGTTCCAATTTTCCCCAATAGTCTGCAATGCTTTTTTGGCCCAATGAAATAGTTTTTAGTATCTGACACCCCAGGCAAAATTAAATTTCTCAAAATAATTTTGTGTATCAGTGATCCTGGGTCTTGCAACACATTAGAAGTAGTACAACAATGCAGCTGTTTAAAAAAAAAGCACAGGTTAAAAATTTTGTGCTCGATCCAGAATAAATCTTCATCTGCCTCTACTTCGTAAAGCAGTAATCACCACATTCTATCTACCAAATTAACAAAGATTCCAGGATGGAATCAAAGTAAAATCAAAAGAAAGAAATGTACTTACAATTAGGTTGACAATTAGTGGAAGTAACCTTTCGAACCATGGCAGTACCTTCTCTTTGTAACTGCTGAATATTGAGTGCAAAATGTCTGATACTTTAGTCAAAATATAAACATCGCTGTCATCCTGATAGGAAAAGGATAAAAGTTCACTTTAAGACCAACAATCTTTAAAATAGTAGAAGTACCATGAAATACTAAGGTCTGTAATGGAATAAAGTGGTTCAATTATTTTTGTAAACCCAGTTGTCTTTTAAACTCTGTTTTTTTTCTCAACTCTTGGTCTAATCACAACAGTTTGAGTTGGAAGGGATTTTGAAACATTATCTAGTCCAACCTCCCTCCCATAGGCAGGGACATCTTTTATTAGATAAGGTTGCTCAAAACCCCATCCAACCTAACCACGAATGCTCCCAATGAGGCGGCATCCACAACTTCCACAGGCATCCTGTTTCACTGTCTCACCACCCTCATTGCAAAAAAAAATTCTTATATTCAGTCTAGACCTACACCCATTGACTCTTGCCCTGTAAACAGGCCGTTGTAAAAGGTTTCTTTCCATCTTTCAAGTGAGCCCCCTTTTTATATTGCAAGGCCACAAGAAGGTTCCCCGGTGACTCCTGTTCTCCACGCTGAACCACTCCAATTCTCTCAGCCTTTCTTCTTTAGGAGAGGCATTTTCCCTCCCTCTGATCCTTTTGTGGCCTGCCTCTGGATCCACTTCATCAGATCCATATCTTTCTTGTACTGGTGAGCCCAGAGCTGGGTGTCCAAATGGGGTCTCACAAGAGCAGAAGATTCATCTCCTTTGACCTTTTGATGCAGCCAAGGATACAGCTGGCTTTGTAAGCTGCAAGTGCTGATGATTCATGTCCACTTTTTTATCCACCAGTATTTCCAAGTCCTTTTCCACATGGCTGCTGTCAATCCATTCATCCCCAACCTGTACTGGTACTTTCCCAATCCAGGTGTAGGCTCTTGCACTTGGGCTTGTTAAACTCTACGCATTTTGCATAGGACCAGCTCTTAAGCCTGAAGAGGTCCCTCTGGATGGCATATCATCCCTTAAACACATCAACTACTCGCTCAGTGTCACACGCAAACTTGCTGACAGTGCACTCCATCCCCCTACCTATGTTGTTCATAAAGCTATTGAAGACTACTGGTCCCAAAACAGACCTCTGAGGGATACTCCTTGTTACAGATCACCATTTGGACACTGAGCCACTGAATGAAACTCTCTCCATACAGCCATCCAGCCAATTCCTCATTCACTGAACAGTCCATCCAATTTAGTGACAAGGTTGTTGTGTGGGATCATATGAAAAGCCTTTCAGAAGTCAAGATAGATGATATCAGTGGCACTTTCTTAATCCACCAATGCAGTCACTCTACCATAGAAGCCACCAGATTAGTCAGGCATGATTTGCCCTTTGTGAAGCCACACCAGCTGTCTCTAATCATCTCCCTGTCTTCAATGTGCTTTGACATAGCTTCCAGGAAAATCTGTTCCATGATCTCACAAGGCATAGAGTGAGACTGACTCGTTGGTAGTTCCCAAGGTCCTCCTTTTTATCCTTCTTAAAAATGTATGTCTATTGCTAGCACTCAGCTGCCTAGGACTTGAAGGTTTGAGTCAGGAAAAAAATTATTAAGAGAAATATTTTCATGTGCAAATTGAGTGCTTCAATAATTTTCCTTTACAGAAGACAAGTGGCCCTTTTCTTCTGTACCTTTCAGGTACTTTAACAAGCCTTTATTGAAAACTTAACTGGGTAACTGCCTTTGCAACATGAGATTGTGGCAAAAATGTAAGAAACATTACTCTTTTCCTCTTGTTGCTTCATTTGTCATCTTGCCCAATTAATGCATCAAACTGGTGAAGATACTCAGCTGACATTCACCTATTAATTCATGTTCAATCTGCAAGCAAGGATTGTTCCCTGGACACACTTGTGTAGGGAAAGCTCTTTAAATTTGTTTTAAAGCATGTTCTGCTGTACTCAGTACGGTCTCTTTAATTGGTTTATCCTTTTAAACAGGCAGAGAACACAGAACAGTTTCTGGACCCTAGTGAGAAACTAGTAAGTATTTCTCACGCAATAGGCAGCTTCCCACAATTGGATATTTAGACCTTTCCTAGACAGACAACTGCATTGTCAAGGCACAATTCAAGCAGTAACTCTGGAACATTCACACAAATTAAAGCAGATGCAGACATTTGCTGCAGCACACCACAGGGTTCATCTGTCTTGGTACCGCCTGTTTACCAACACTGAGTAACAGATTCTCAAAGGGAGAGTATAGCACCTGCCTTATGCATCCCTCCTCCTACCCGGTATCAAATGGGCAGCTTAGTTTATTGCCTAAGCCAGGGCTGTATCTAGATCTCTTGCTGCAACTACTGTTTAACTATCTCTCATAACTTTTCTGCACTCTGTTTCTGATGCCTTGAGGTAGAGGCTATCAAAACATATATTCTGGGACCAAAAATGTATACCCAAATATTACATGTCAGCATATGTTAATTCTGCCCATATGGCAAGCAACATTCTGGTCCCACTCCTACTTTCACAAGGTAATGAAGACAAGTCTTCCTCACAATCTTAAAAAATAAAAAAAAAAAACCAAACTCCAAACAAACAAAATCAATCAGCAAGGTCAAATGTAAATTAAAGCATTTTTTAAACGCCTTGCAACTGTTGCAGAGTATTCATTCAGCTTTTCTGAAACTACTACATGCTGGCATTTCTCTCACCAGTACAGTGACACAAGATAACAAACTACCTAACTCATTGCTTGTAAGAAACAACAGTAAACACTGCGAATGAGAAAGGCAGAAAAATCAGGAAAGGCTCTTGGCTAAGAACTTGAGCTTTGTTATTTTTTTGATCCCAAGCAGTATGTCAGCATCAGAAATCATCTATCCCTTTGAATGCTGAGCAAATGTTCCCAAAGGAAAAGTGCTCGAGGACTGTGTTATATTTAAGAAAGTATTTACTTACAGGTTAAGATGTATGTTATGATATATTCTGGAGTCTGCATACAGGTTAAACTCATGTAAACAAGTTTCATAACAACAGTTCAAAAGCTTCACACCTGCACTATATGGCAAAAGTATGTCTCACTTCTTAAATTTAGCAAGTATCTTCTATGATTCATGTTATATGCACCAGTGACTTATTCTCTATTACTGTCTCTGTACCAACAATAATTTAATAGCCTAGCCATATCTCCTACAGTCACCTTCCCCGCAGACTGAAAAGTCAGTTGGTATCTGAACATATAAGTAGTCTATTTGGTGTTCTCTCAACAGCAAACATATTATGACGCTATTCATCCCACTGTCTTCCTTCAATACTACTTTAGGCCTCTTTTTTGAGACAGGCTCCTGATCTGACATGTCAGAGATATCAGAGGTATGCTCAAGGTTAAGAGTTGCCTAGACCTTAAGGCGCAAAGGAAAAGCAAGTCAGCCTTATATTATCACTGACAACAGCATTTAACAGCAGGCTATTTAAAGTAATTAAAAACTGTTTAAGATGATGAAGAGAATAAAGAGCTATATCCCAAACTACTTCCTTCAGTGTACCTGACAAGGAAGCCTTTCATATTTTCTAATCCACACATCCAAGTGTGACCCATTTATTGATGGAAGCTTTGAACAATAAATATGGTAACAGAACTTTTGTGCAGAAAGAAATACTTTCAAGGATGTACTGCTTTAAGCAGCATAGCATATCCATGTAATGTATTTCCATCCTGGGGCTTTATAGTGGAAAAACTCCCTGAACCAACTTACTTCATCTTGTAATGACTCTTCAACTTGCTCATCATAGTCTTCATCTTGTCTTTTCACTGAATTAAAAAAAAAAAAAGTTAAGCCATTATGTTTCTGCAAGTGCATAAGAACCCTTGAAATGGAAAAAATGCAGAAACAAGTTTAGAAAACAGGAAATGACAGCTGAAGATGTAACAGGAATTTTCTGAACTTAAGAAGCTTGAAAGAGCTTTCACAGAAAACCAAGAAGTATAACAATACAGTCCATAAAATGATAGAAATAAACACACCAGATTGTTTGCAAGGACAAGAGAATTGCATAAATATAAGAAGTTACCACTGCTTTAACTGCAAAGGCTTCAAATGAAAAAAAAAAGAATCAAAACAACAAAACAGAAATGGCAACACCACAGACACACATACAGTAAATCTGTCTATCATTTTGACAAATTATGCCACCTTCATGCACCCAGAACTCAGAATTTTAACTCATGAATTCTGTTGTTTCAAATCCCAATTACCTTACATAACTTCCTAAACTAGAGAAAGCTTTTTCTGTGTGTCTCAGAATTATTAGGAACTCTGCATTAATGTAAAGCTATTACAACATGTTAACTTACCCTGTCTTAATTCTTGATTTTTAAAGTGCTCCTCTAGTTTTCCTTTTAATATTCCTCCAAGTTCCTCGAAGTGTTCATTGTTAAGGCATCCATCTCCCATTACCTCAATGCACTAATGAAATAAAATTATCTGGTTTTCAGCTTTAAGTTAAATGAACAATCTCAAGGAGATCTAAGCACGCAGAATATCAACACATGCTCTGCTATGTCACGAGCAGAAATATGAATAGAACATTTATACTGCAATCAATGCTCAAATTATAAAGGAAAGACATAGTACCACTGTACATTTCATGCACATAACTTTAGTGGTTTGCAGTTAAAACAAGCAAATTCAGTCAATACTTTGGCATTTCGTCCCTTGCACTTCTTTTTAATCTTTTGTTGCAATTAAGCCTTTCAATTACCTATAGCAGCATTTATAGCCAAACCAAAATCCACACGGAAGTCTTGCATCTTTGCCAGCTATTTAAATGAACAAACACATGTAACTTCTTACCATAACAAAATTTGTGAGGAAGAAACTTACCTTTGCAAAAGAATGCATTATTTCTGAAAGAACATCTGAATCTGGTTCTGTACCAATGGCTTTGATGAGCGCATCACACATGAAGTGCCACATCTGTGTAAGGTACTCTGGCCCACGAACTCTAGCACATTCCAGAAGGAGGGGCATTGACTCTGCTGCTGCCACTCGAACACGTTTGAATATTAAGGAAATAAAACAATCAAGACCAACATAAAATCCTTATATTTTAATAACAAAGTTATTAGTTTTCTATCTGAAACTCATTGTCCAATGCATTTTACTTCTTAATTAGATACAAATTAAGATCATGGAAAAATTAAACTATTTGCTATTTAAAAAGTTGTTTCAAGCCTGTTTAGGGCCATGATAGAAAAGTTAGGCAAGATTTCCTTCACTTTGCTGGCATAAACATCACTTTTTTTACTGTTTGCTTTTAGTGTTACATGCTTCTTTAAAAAGCAACTGGGGGAGAAAAGTAGGATACATTGCCTAAAATAGTGCTTAAAGTGTTCTCAGAAACAATTTCTGCTACAAAGCAACAGAATGTTTTCACACTAGCACATTCAACTCCTTTAGGAAAACAGTAAGCATGACTTTGTTCCTCCCAACTAAATTTCCATTTTCACAGGAGAATTTCTTAGTAGGATATCATCATGGAAATAGAACTTCAGCAAGGGAACCATCAGCTTTACAACTTGCTCTGTGTACTCCACAAATTCTTCTTTGAGTTCTTTTGCATAGCAAACCTGAAACAAAGCATGAAAATAACACCTTTAAGGGAAAACACTGTTACTAATATTTTAAACTATGTAATGGTGAAAAAGACTTGAAGTTTAAGCTTTTTATTTTAAAAAATATGCAGTAATCCATTTACATTGCTCCTCCACTGTGACATTTTCAAGAAACCCTGAGTAGTGAGAGTCCCCATTCTTCATATACATGTGTTTTTCAAAGCAAATTCAGAAACATCCAGATTTGCAAAAAGAACTACCCTAACATTTCCAATTCCTTAAAAGGTTAGCTAACCAAAGGAGAACTATCTGTTCATCTTCAAAACTGAAGCTCCAAACCGAAGAAACTATTTTTTAATCAAATATGCTGCACACAATGATGTATTGGAAACCCAAGCTTAACACTACAAATCTGAATAAAAGCTCAACTATTTCATTAAACACTATAAAGAGTCTTTTAATCACTTACCAGCATCTGGCATGCAGTTGCTTTTTCTTCAAGGCCTGCAGTTTTAATTCCAAAACTTTGCTGATCTCCTAGGTTTACAAATTCCCAACCATCATCATCACTCATATTCTCCATATCTTGTGCTGTTACACAGAGGGAGAATTTTTAAAATTAAATACTGAAATGATCTTGTAGCACTTTTGGATTTTAAAAAAAGCATTAGCTTAAACATACTGTCTAGAAGAGCTACTTCAGGTTTAATGGATGCAGTCTTCATTAAAGGTCCCATTACAACAGGAAGGTATTGTTGAAATTCCTTTCCAAGAATTTTACACATTCTGGCCCATGCTGAGATCATGTATGAAATCTGTAAAAAAGAAGAGGCAGAATTTTTATGTCCCACATTTAAATTTAATTCATGCTTAAAAAAGAAAGCATAAAGGAAGAGCACTCTGCAGTAACATTTTAAAGAATGTCAGCAGTGCAGAAAACTTATTTCAAAGATAACTCAGTCAATATCAACTTTGTACAAAAATGCATCTTCAAAAGACCTGTCCCAAGTCTTTATGTATGACAATGCCTTGAGGGTACTTCTGATAAACTTGCTACATATGGAAAACCAACAGTATAAGATGCATTTATAATGGAACTAGGACTGCCTTTAAAAGTAAACATATTTCTAAAATTAGTAATTTCCTATATTTAAATGATACTACTGAGCCACATTCCTGAAAACAGCAAATAGAGCAAAAAGAGTGCAGTACAGTGCTTTCAGAATAGATTCTTTTTTCAGATGTACAAGTCAAAATAGTTCTCCACTCATTAGAAAAGCTGTATAACAAGTCTCGTGGAACAATTTTTAAGGCAACAGCAAGGTAAGAGGCTACAGAATGTCAAAAAGAGTAGCTACTAATAGACGATTGATTAACCACACACTGACATTTGTTCTTCAAACACAGGTCCTGAAAGTCTTATTTCCTAAACACAGTTCTGTGGAAGATTATAAGGCCATCTTAGTGCCATCAGTCTCAATTTTTTTAGGACACAATGAACAATTTGTGCAACACATACTTGCTTGGGGGTGGTAATGGTGTGCAAAACACCAGATATACAAATAATGTTTGTAATATTAACTAATGAGCTATGAACTATAAAGACAGTTTTAACATACCTGTGGATCATCATCTTCTAGATCACTGAAGTCTGTCTGTGTCTTCAGCAACAGCTGCATTACATCTGATGCATCCTGCATAAACTAGATACAGAGAACAAGGTTTTAAAGTCAGATTAAAAGGGTATTTGGCAGAGATGTAAATGCTCACTTAAATTGTATTGTGCTAAGTCCAACACCAAATCAAGACATGCTAACACTGGAAACAGACTGAAATCACAGTTAAGTAAAGTCAAGTTCTTTTTCTGAAGTCATCACCAAGTAATTCTTGTCTTTTTCTTGCCATCCTTGAAAAGCAGAGGACTATTTAAGTAAAACACTACATAAATACTACTGCTCATAAAAAATGTCCGACAATTCTAACTTCCCTAGATATCCTCCTTAACATTTTAACTTCTTTATGGAACTGAGATAAATGCTGACAGCACAAGTACTTACTTTATGAGAATTAATGGTAAGTTCAGTTAGTCCTTTTAAGTCAAAGGTAAGGGCCAATAATTTTCTGAGAAGCTGTTAGTATTCTCCTACTCTCTACATCATGCTACTCTACTTTGAAGTGTCGTTTTGTTTTCTTCTTGATAAAATAAAGATCTGTAAACCACAATGTGAAGTTTCTATCAGAACATCACAGACTCTTACATAGTCTTTCACAGTTGTTCCATGGGTACTTTGTTGCAGACACATTTTAACCCATTTATCCAAAAAACCCTTATAACAAACAAGTTATATTATTACAAGCACATTTAAATTTTTTTTTACAGATCTGCATACAACAACTATGCTAAGTTTCCTTTGACTTTCTTATGTTCTACCTGCCATTCTGACGTGGCCAAAATAAGATGCTTTAATATTTCTCTTAGGGAAAAAACAAACAAAACCTCAAAACAACAAAACCAAACCAACCAATGAACAAAGACCCCCAAAAAAAGAATAAAATGCTTGCTTTTAACACTGTTCACTGGGACAAGAGTAGCTTCAGTTGCAATATTTTTTGTAAGATTTTATCATGAATTTTAATCTAAACAGCAAGGAAACCTTGGAAAAAGGGAAAGATGATCATAAAAATCAGCAACAGAGTTATACGTTTAAAATGGCAATACATGAATTCAATGGTAACACTGCAAAAAAAACAAAGACATAAAAAAATATATATTTATTTAAGAGCTAAGCTTACCTTTTCTTTACCCACAGCAAGACCAATTAGGCTGATACACTCAATAGTTTTTCCTCGTAGAAGTCTTAATTCCTTTTGAACAGCATTCTCAACAATGTGTTTTAAAGAGGGCATAAATAAATCATAGTAGGGAACAAATTTCTCCTCTGCTGTATCTGCAACTGATGCAATTGAAGTCACAACTTGCTCCAAAACTAGTTTAGTGCCTTTCTGTATCAACTTGGAAAGAAGAAGAATAAAATGCCATATTTTTCAAGTGCATATTTTACTCATTTGCATGCCACATGTAAAAATTTGCTCTCATACGCATCTAAACTCATCAGTTTAGACCAACATCAGCAGACATGTACACCGACTTAGTTCAGAAGTCTTAATTCAACTATTCTGCATATATGACAAGGTTAGCCTCCATGAATCAAATGTATTGTACCTCCTGCAACTTCAGCACCATAGTGGAATGAAGACGTTTCACCAGAGTATCTAAATATGGAATAAGCAGTGACTTGGGACAATCTTCAGTGAAGTTTATGAGTGCTGCAGCTGCATGGGCTTGAACACGCTGGTTGCCTTGATCTTCCATCGTTTGCAGAAGAGCTGCTATCACCTGAAAAAGAAATGTATTTTCAAATGCACGTATTTAAGAAGGAGATAGTTTTACCACTACTTTTTTTTACTATTCTACCACTTACCTTTTCATGAAATTTCTTTTGAAAACCAGGCGCAAAGTCAGTTGCCATTTGTCCAATAGCATTGCAAGCAGCATATCTTACTCTTGGATGCTGAAAAAGTATTTTCCTCAAATAGTTTAGTTGATATGAAAGGAGAAATGAAAACATTTTGAAATAATTAATAGAATCATACTCACAGGATCCTGAAGGAATAGTAAAACGAAATTAACTATCTCATTTAAAATTCCCTCCATCTGTTGGTGGCAACCTTCTCCAATGGCTGACAGAGCCATCAAGCCAGCGTACCTGTATTTCCAGTCAGCTACAGAAGAGTGAAAATGGAAGTAAGTACACTATTCATTTTGGAAACTAAAAAGCACAACAAAGACAAATCACTGTCTTTTGGGAGGGGGACACAAGGAAGAGTGAAGAATAAGAGAGAAGGGAAATTGATTCATCTACATAATGAACAAAAATTTGAGTATCTAATCCAGGTCCAATGCAGACCTAGAACAATGAATTCTCAACTGCTGATAGTATGTACTAACACCTGGAAACTGAATTTTAAGCTAGTCAGGAAAATAGTATTTCTTTTTTCTTCTCTTTAGTTTTTTGGTTATTTTTTTTTCCTGCTGTTTGGGTTTTCGGTTTTGTTTAGTTTTTTGGTTTGCACGTGGGTTTTTGTTAGTTTGTTTTTGTTGATGTTTTGGGATTTGTGTTTGGTTGTTTTTTAAATGTTAACAGCCTATACCTTCCTCTTTAGGTCAGGTAAGGAAAAAGATCTAGTGAATCAAATGATATCTAAAAGAAATAAATAATTGGTACTAAAATTTTCAGTAGTCTCCCCAAGATTACATCCCTAAATGGAATGTTAGTGTTCTTAAGGTCCTCTTAGCCTATTCTCAAGTGGGTACTGTTGCAATAGATGTTCTACAATCCTCTCCTTTTTCTAACTAGTTTAACACAAGACATTTTTTTAACTAAAATCTTACTCCAAGCCAGAAACCATGAGGATTACAGAAGAGGAAACCAGAAGAACAAACAGGTTTATCAAACAACCCATGAAAAAAAAAAAAAAAAAAAGAAAAGAAAAGAGAACTTCTTTCCCAAAATAGTGCAAGATTTCATTTTTGCTGGTAATGTATTCAATTCCTGGAATGAAGACCACTACACTTCTGGAATCCTGACACTCACACTTTCATCTTATCAGAATGCAGTAAAATATCATCTTGACAGAAGGGACAGTGAAGAGACAGTTTATTCAGTACTATTAAAGTCCCTTGGATGTTCCTAGTTAGTCCTGGACATCATCTTATTCTCATTGTATTACCATTATCATGCATTCCAGACTTGAAATTAACGATAATACAAAATGAAGCACTATCATGTTTGGACTATCTTGCTACCCAATCCAAATCCAGAAGTTTTAAATTACTGACTCCTGAGATGGGTGACATTGTTTTAATCTAAATTTCTTCATCCTTCCTCCCAACTCCCTACCAGTGAGTGTCTCCAAATCAAACAGGACCTACTGCATTTCCCTTTCCCAAGTACTAGTTGTTTGGGGAAGTTCTGATCCAGCAAAAAGCAAATATCAGGCATCAATTGCATAGCATCTCAGGAGACAGGCCTTAACAGCCATTAGACTCCACACTTTCCTGTGGGTACTGTGTTCAGTTCTGGGCCCCCCAGTTTAGAAGGGACATCGAGATGCTTGAGCATATCCAGAGAAGGGCAACGAGGCTGGTGAGAGGCCTCGAGCACAGCCCTACGGGGAAAGGCTGAGGGAGCTGGGATTGTTTAGCCTGGAGAAGAGGAGGCTCAGGGGTGACCTTATTGCTGTCTACAACTACCTGAGGGGTGGTTGTAGCCAGGAGGAGGTTGCTCTCTTCTCTCAGGTGGCCAGCACCAGAACGAGAGGGCACAGCCTCAGGCTGCGCCGGGGGAAGTTTAGGCTCGAGGTGAGGAGAAAATTCTTCACTGAGAGAGTCATTGGACACTGGAATGGGCTGCCCAGGGAGGTGGTGGAGTCGCCGTCCCTGGAGCTGTTCAAGGCAAGGTTGGACGTGGCACTTGGTGCCATGGTCTAGCCTTGAGCTCTGTGGTAACAGGTTGGACTTGATGATCTGTGAGGTCTCTTCCAACCTTGGTGATACTGTGATACTGTGTGATACTACCAAAGCGGGCATTTGCTAGCCTTAAAGCTATTAATACTGGAAGAGTCAGGTTAATCTGTGTCCTTAATAAAACTTGCTTTATAAAGAAGCTGAATTCCAAACAGACTTCATAAGGATTCGCATTCTATCCTGAGTAGTCCTATGTCCCATATGAGATACATCAACAGTCTTTTCTGGACTGGGTTTTAAATCACGGAGGTAGGAAAAGTACTCGGAACTTTTGCTTATCTTCTATTCCAAAAGGCAAGTAGAAGTGCATGCAATAAACATAAAACATTTTTTGAATTATTGCCTGAGCAAGTGTTAATGGGAAGAAAAAAAGCATACAAAGCAACTGATAAGATGTGGAACCACCTAAATAATGAAATGTTAAAACCAGCATACCAAAAGGCAGCCAACCTACTGTGGAGTTCCATATTTCGGTCCCTCAATTAAGACAGGAAAAAAAATCCCAAACACACCAAAACCAACAAAACAAGTAAGTTTTCCTCTATGAACTGTAATGTATTAAAATTCTACTTAATTGCAACACTTCTAAAGAGAAAAAACTCACTAAGCTACAGAGTAACAAGTAGCAGTTTAGGCCACTTAATGTACTATGAGGCACTGTATAGGGACTTAGAGAGAATATTCCAAAGTTAAAAGAAAAGCCTTCTGTTTTTTAATTCACAGACTGAGGTTAAAAAAAAAAAGTACTGTTTTACTTTTGATATCTCTGCTCAGTTGTCCACCTTCCAGAAAAATGTTGTAATGTGCTATATATGAGTTTAATAAACCAATCTAAGAAAATGTATAAGCTGCATTTACAGTCTTTGCTGCTGAAATCAGAAGTGCAAGCACATGAAAATATATTAAGTAGCTGAACACAAAGATTTAAGAGGTAAAGTCACAGAATTGTAAAACGCAAGAATACGCAGTTACTTACGATTCTGAAGCATTTGCATAATATGTTCTTTAATCATAGGTAAAACAAGTTTCCCTCCAAGGCCACATGCCATCCTGTCCAGTGCACTCTCACCAGCAACTGCATTGCTAAATATCAGTTACAGAAAACATCAGTGGTTTGATAATTACAATAAGAATGTCTAACAGGGCACAGAAGTGCCCCTTTCTGCAGTTCCAGTCTTCAAACTTCTGTTATCTAAACACATGTGAGCCTTCATAAGTAAATAAAGCATACACTCCAATCACAAAATCATTACCTTCTCTGTCTCAACACTTTTTATCTGTAGTCCACTGCTCAGGTCTAACACCAAGGAAACTCAAGTCTCACTAACAATGACGGTATAGACAGAATTTGACAAATACACACACCTAGAAAGCTGAAACAATTTGCAACAAATTAAGCAATAATACTATCCATCTGTTTTTGTCATGGTAATACAAACCCCTTCAGACTTGCTATGAATCAGGTGAACCAGCAGAATTCAGGCTTTGGTACATAAGAGGCCTTTCTTGCATGGCTGCAGTACCAGTACTCTAGTAGCATGCTCTCTTGTCAATGAGGAATTCAACTCTTGGACCATTCCAGAACTGAGACTAGTCAAATATTATCTGCACAAAGTCCCTTTTTCTGCCCAATAAAACTGTTCCCTGCAGAAATGCAAGAAATCTTCCTGGACGTATATAACTACTGTATATAGCCAAAGGTTATTACAGTCTATCCTAGGTGTCCCTGCCAATGGAAAAGCTGAGCAATAGTTCAGAAAAGGATGAATCTCCCTCTTTTTTTGAGTTATCAGTTAGCTTGGTCAGGAACAGAGGTCTTCAAGCTATTATGCTTGAATGGAAGTCTTATTCTGAATCATGAACAGTCCAGAAACCCACATACTGCAAGTTGTGTTTGCGCAAAGATATTGACAACACTGCATTTGTTCTTTGAACTGGTCATGTTGAAATAGACATCACCAGGGAGGACAAGAAAGCATGACCATACAGGTTTAGGTTGGAGCAAACTTGTTGAAGGTAATGGCAGCTTTAGTTTGAAATTACATTCTTTGAGGTATTTCCTCCCACTATACATTCATCTTGAGGAAATAAAAAGTAGCCTATCTTAGACAAAATGACTGCACACCTCTCTGTAGTTTTTGCAAGACTTTTGCCGGGAAGAGAGGAAGCTGGGTTAACCTTTCTCTCCTTTGGAATTTAGTTGCTCTATGAAGTCAGGGTAACAAAAAAAGTAAATGCTAAAACATCCCCAGCTACTTTTGTGTAGGCTGACTCATATCCCCTTTAGTCAGATCTGAACACACCCTAATGAGGCTACAGTCTGATGACCATTAGCCTGTTTTTTGACTGCAGAGAAATTCTAGTAGTCTTAGGAAGCTACAAAGACTCAAGCACCAGATGTTAGCATGCACACACATAAGGTAGTCAACATCTATCCACAAAGGTGAGCTTAGTGGTGGAAAACATATGGTAACATGAGCAAGCCTCCTAAAAGAAAAAAACAACACCACACAAATACAAACAGAGCCTAGCAGCTGTACACTATATGGACATGTTCGGGCCCTCTCCCGTTACTTCAAGGGCCAAAGAAGCTACACTTCTCCTTCAGACTAAGGTTGCTGTGGGTAATTTGTTTTCTTACCTTTGCTCACTCTACTTGCAATTTGTAAAAGAAGGGAAAAAATCTTTACTCTAAAATCCAGAGAACTAATGTAGTTTGTTTAGAAGAACAAAGTTACTCGGCTGACAATCAAGAGAAATTGGCACACCTCAAGTGGATGATTCAGAGGACTTAGTAAACTGCCTAAAGCAGGCTATATCTCAGTAAACTTCCACACCCTGAAAAGATTGATGAGCATTTAACTCTAACATTGTTTCCTCTTGAAATTTAACTCAATGAAATGATTCAAATGCTTGCCAAACCTGAATGGCAAAATATTGAAAGTCGAGGAAATTAAACAAGTTAAGAGGGTCTGCCATGGTCTACCTCTTGAGAAAGGCAAGGAAGAACAGTTTACTTTCAATTCCATAATCAAGAGGAACATCAACAATAAAAAGAAGCATTTCAAGGCAAGCAGAGATTAAACAGGTTACTTTGTAAAATTCCTATGCATTGGTTTTGCAGTTATCTTTATATTCCTGATACCTAGTAGAAGCTGCTACCCAGTTCGATGGTAAATCAACTTCTATTACCTATCTTCCTATGGAGATCTGGAAGTGTTCTGTTACAAGTAACTCCAAAATACTAATTAGAGACTTGAAGGAAATGCCAGATGTGACAAAAAGAGCATCTAGACTGGTAAATGAACATCTGTGTCTTCACAGAAGTGTACCAGGAATGATCAAATCAGAAATTTAGACCTACTAAAGGCATCCAGTGTTTCTCATCTGTGACATAAAATAAACTATTCAGGTAAGTCATAATACCAAGGGATTAAAAGCAATGGCAAAATCACTGTATTTTTGATCTAGATGAAATCCAGCAAGGTATTTCACTATATATTCTGATGTCCTTTCAAAACCTGGCAGCTGTTTTCTTTAACGACACCTTTTCAGGGCATAGATACAGAAAAGATTGGTTGCAGATGATTAAACAGGTCAGTATCCTTCTGCTTTGGTTCCAGGTAATGTCAAGATAAGCTGTCAATTTAAAGAGTCAGGAAGCATTGATTTCTGACTAATGTAAATGACAGAAGAAACAAGTTTGAAAAAATATAAACAGTGCAAAACAGCAGACAAGATGACATGCAACTAGTAGTATTACAGCAACACATGAATATTGAAAGAATTTCCTAACAGTGAACACTACCTAAATAACCTACATGAACTATCTGAGAACAGTTGCATATACTGCTCACGAGCAAGGGGACAAAATTAGGAATTACTTGAGCAGCTAAGGTACTGCAGTCATTTGCATCCTGCACTTAAAAAGCTGCCTTTAGTTACACAGTCTTGATAATACATTAGAAGACCTAGTTTTACAATTACCTGTCAAAATCATCATCTTCAAGCTCATCTGCATTTGCCCAATCTTCATCATCTTCTAGGTCAACCATCATTGCTAACATCTGAGGAACTGAAAAAAAATGTTTTAAACTTAGTTGATTTCTTGAAATAACTCTCAAATAACAAGCACAAATTTTAACTTCGTTTGTTATAAAAAAAAATATCACTGAAGAAAAATAACTTCTCTTCCCGTAAGAGATAAGCAAGTCTTGCCAAACTGTACCAGTCAATAACTCAGACTTTACTTTTTCAGACTTTTCTCCACTTAGAGTAAATTTGTTTTGTAGCATGAAAATATCTTACACATCACAATCTTCCAGTTTTCTGCTTCTACCTCTGTAAATCAATTCTTTCTGCTCTTCTCAATATGAAGTTTTTATAGAGACTATTACCTTTATTGTAATGTACGACTACTATGCAACAGGTAACACTTACTGAGTTGTTCTCACAGGAGGAAGAAGCACAGTGATTTGTCTGCTGTATGGCTGCAATGTTCCTGTGCAGTTTAGAAGCTCAAGGTATGAAAAGTACACCTTGCACTTTCAAAGTAAAGGGCTCTTAAGTATCCTTTGCTTCTCATTACAAGAACTGCTCAGACTAATCAATTGAATTCAAGTTCATTTATTCAAAGAAGTGTCACTTTGTCCTGGAAATGTAAGTTTTCAATCAAACACTCAATCTCTGAGCTGTAAGAATCTTTTAAGGACAGTCTACTACACATCTTGAAGATCAGCATCATAATTAACTGTCCTCTACTGTAGCCTGCCTCAAAAATCAGAAGGCATTCTGTAGGCAATCCATGCTGGTGATGAAATTTACTACATCAAATTAGGCATACTACAATTGGTGAACTTCCAAGTATGTTTACACTACAACAGAGGCACAACCCCAAGCAAACTCACCTCACTATGTATCTGAACAAATTATAAACTTTTGATCAAATAATGACAAGGAAATATTTAATCACCAACAGCACTGTGAGGCAGGCATCAAAAAAAAAAAAAAAAGATCAAATTATGGAATTATGGCCTGATTTGCCTGAAGTGGCTATTTATCTTCAGTCAAAGATTATACCATGGCTGCAAAAAACTTAAAAAACTTTTATATATGTATCAAAATAAATTAGTGGGCACTATGAACTCTCCAGCATGATGCTCACATCAAAATTCTATATACTTTCCAGTCACTGAAAAGATTTTCCTCAAAAAAAAACAAAATAAGTTTATAGCCCAGAAGCTTTCAGACACTCATAATCACACACATGAAAACAAAATATCATCACACCTTTGAAATGCCGAAGTCAGCCATTATCTGCCACAGATACTATGTGGTTCCAAAAACTATGTCCTAAACTAAAAAGCAAGCAAGGCTGAGAACAGTCATGCAAAACTGTCTGGACATCATTGTATCTAGAAGATGCAAAAGCTTATAGATATCTTATTTCTTTTTGGTATTTACTATGAACGTGGTTCTCAGGAAAAATAGTTTCATAAAGAATTTTTTTAAAATGTCAAGATGCACACTGAAGTTTCAATATTTTCCTAACAAATCCTCAAAATTTTATTATTTCCTATATGTGGACTGTTTACAAACAAGGATGAATCCACTAAGCCTGCCTCTTGTCACAGCATGCACTCACTCTCCATTTTCTGAAGACTGAGCAAAGCTATAGGCAAAGATAGGGTACAGCTCTAATTTCTAGGCAAAGAGCAATAAAACACTCTGCTATCTTGAATACTGATCTCAAGAAAATGTGTTTGAACCCACAAAGAATTTCTGAGCAAATAACTACTATGCAGGACACCAACTTACTCCTAAATCTGTATCACGTTCAGTGAAACCATGACATGTTTGGTGACAATGTGGTCTAAGTTACAGTTCTGGTTGTGAAGATCAAATGATCTAATGTTTTAGTTGAACGAAAACAGAAAGCCTTTTCTATCTAAGGCACAAAACCAAGACAAAACTGATCTTTTTTGGCTACCTTTTTATCATTCTCTGAACATAACTGTTTTACTTGGTCTGCCAAATAAATGTCTTTCACCTTAGTGATGCATTAATATTAAAATGCAATTTTGCAATGGAATGAAAACAACAATAGTGCCTTATCTTAATACAAATATTTCATTCCCAATCAGCAAATAGCAACCTAATATAAAACTAATACATTTTAAAGAGATATGCTGCCTGAGCAGATAAGCTTGAAATGATTTCAGAGACAGCAATTGTCCAGTGTTAATGTTCCCAACAAGCTACAGGATAGAGTGAAAACACAGCATTCTAAACATTACAAATCTATAGTCTGAAAGAATCTCTTTTTTTTAAAATATTCTACAAATAAAGTAATTTTTTAGTCACTAGTTTAAATACATAAGCCAAGCAGATCTAGTTTACATTTTCAGAAGCTTTATGATTATTTTAATTAACATGTAAATACACAACTTTAGCCAGCCTGAGCACAGGCAAAAAAAATGTCTTTAAATGGACTGATTTTGTGCAAGTTTCAGAAAACAGGCAAGAATCTAAATACAAGTGTGACAGGGAGGAAAAAGAACCTTTCCAAAAAGTTACACTGCTGTGTCTTGCTACTCAAAGTAATAGACAGAAGGCAGAGAAATATCAGTGTGTAGAGCAATGCGGATGGAGGTCTCCAGAAGACAGTTATTTTTAATGCCTCAAATAATAATGCATGATAACAACATGCCTTCCTAAGAGTTTACAATCTGCATGTTAAATAGTATAATTAGACAATTTCCAAGCATTTAAGCATCTGATTTTCAATTCACAGTTTTAACTGAACTCAACACTGAAGTTTAACATGCATGCCAAACTCCTTCAGTCTTCAGCTGCCAGTATCACACAGTATCTGGCCTACACAGACAGCTTCAAACATAAAATTTTCGAACTAAATACATCAATTTTTTGCTACTTTTATTCTTTTTACAGTACAAATCTTCAAATCCAGCAGAAAAACATGAAAGTAGTATTTTCCTTGGAAACACTTAATGAAAATTCTACTGCATTTTTATTCAAATTGTTGGTAGCTACATAAACACATATTAATTCACAAAGAGTCATAATAAGAAGGGGTTTTCTCCCTAAGAAAACTCAATTCAATGTCACCTAAAGACAGCAGCATTAATAAACCGAATTAGACATGGTTTTGCCACTGACCACCTGCAAATTCAGTTTAAGATGTAAAGCAAGACATTTCAAAGAAAACAAAGTACTTACTGGCTTGTGCAACAATGTTTGTATTTCTCCTCAGCATAGCAGCAGCAGTTTCTGATAAGGTCACAATTACTTCAAGTGCCAACTGACGCTGCATATTACTGAGACTGGCATCTGCACACAACTACAATCCAGAAGGTTAGAGGAAATGATTAGAACAGAAGTTTTGGGGTGGAAAGAGTGATTTAAAACCAAACCAAAACCAAACGAACATTTCTAGCTTTACCTTCAGACTTAGTTGCAATGTAGGTTCTAAATGTGCTCGTAAATACTTTGGGGCAGTATCTGCGATTTCTACAAGAGATTTCAAGACTGAATCATCATTTTCATAACAGGACTCATTTACAACCTATAAAGAGATAAGACGAAGGCAAGATTAAATAAAAACAGACACCACTATGAATAGAACCACTGTTACAGAAGAAATGTTATTAACTGTATTACTGTCTTTTAGCATCAGTGGCTTAGCATTAATAGCTCATCCAAGCCTTAAGCCACAAGAACTAACCCAAGTAAACATTTTGATAAAGCTAATGCTGCTAACAAAGAACTAGCTGAATCCAGCAGATTCAAACAGAATCAAGACAAAGATTCAAATAGAATCAAGGACCAAGAAGACAATTCTAAAGAATGAAGTAACTTCAGAAGGTGGCCAGCCCAGCAACAGTGAAAACCAGCTAAAAAAACCAACCAAACAAACAAAAAAAACCACTTGAGATGATGGGTTGGAAGAGTATTAACTGAGCTGTGAATTGGGGTAGGGCTCACTGTCCTGAGACACTAAACTCAAACTATAATCTGAAAACCAATGAAAGACTGATCGGAGCCCTTCACTTGGACTTTGCATTTTCAGCAGAATCCTAGGGTGGGACCTTGCTAGGGTAGTTGGTGTACATGAACTCAAAGAGAATATGCAGAGTCCCACATTTCTAGTCATGGTTCATCATGTTAAATGTGGTTAATTTTCACCATTATTAGTTTAACTGAATAGATGGAAAAAATTAAGGTCACACATCAAACTGTTTTCACAAGCACTGCTTCAAAATCCATTTCAAATAAAGAAAACCTCCTCAAAGTAACTCTGCACAAAAGAAGAAAAATAAGCCTAACTCCTTTCTTCCCATTCCATGAGAGCAGCTTTGAATATCTTAAGTTTGCAAACACCAGCAATCTCAGGATTAAATACTTTTTTCCCAGAGACTCTGAAGAGCCACCAACAGCCTTCAGCCACAGGACACAAGAAATGGGGTGGGGAGGTGTAAATCAAACCTTTGCAAGTATCTTTCCTAATTCTTAACTACATTCTGAAAGGTAATTTAAAATTTACTTTTAACTCATCATATGGATAATCTGGTAACAAAACATCAGACTCAGTTATTCAACAGTATTAAAATTCTTTTAGAACTAGAACACAAAACCCCAAACCTCCAAAGAAAAGAAGTCTTTAAACACAATTTTGGAGCTTTAAAATGAATTTTCATTAACAGAGTATTTGATGTCTTCCTATGCAGAAAATTTTTTCAAGTCAATAGTTAGCTGTTTTTTAATCTTAGGTCTAGCATCCAACACTCCTTACAGTGCCCAAAGAGCCCACACTTTCAACACAGAAGTAGCAGCATCTAGTATCATAAATATTCTGGGAAAAAAGGCACAACTCAAAAGACACACAAACCAGAAAAGAACCACTTGTCTTAAGGCATTTTGGACTAATAGTTACCACTTAATTCTGGCAAAGGATGATGTAGTATTTACTGGACATTTTGGTAAAACACATTTATGCCTACGGCAACTTTGATAGGCTTTCCAAAAAAATAAGTTCAAAGTAGACAGTGAGCCTAAAAGGCAGAGGCACTCTTCTATAGCATCAAACAATAACCACAGAAGTCAAGTGAAGTTCCCAGCTGCTTTTACTCCCACTGTAAGATAAATCTCTTGACTACAAACTTAAGCTTTTAGTTCTGAAAGTTCAGCTTCTGACATAACTGTTAGAAATACTGCATAGAAAGGACTGAACTCAGAGCTTTATTTTGGGCTTTTCTAACATGTTGGTATTTCAGCAAAATAAACTTCAACAGAAAAAAATAAATGATCCCAACTGCCTCCAAAGGTCACTCATGACTATTCTAACACATCCCATTTCCTATTTATAAACTCAGATCTTCATATCTATCTTGTATTACCATAGCCTGCAAACCTAGTCCTTTTCTCAGTAAGTACTTCACAAGGACAGAATGTGTAGCATAGTTCTGTGCTCTCTGTATTTGCAAAATAAAGCCTACGAATGTAAGCAAAGTACATGTGTTTTTACAGCCTAAAATAGTAGCACTGAACATCAAGGTGGGCTACTAGTTTGACGTCTAAAAACAGCATACTAAACTGCAAACATCAAGACTAATGGCATGCCCACCTCAAATCCCGCCTCACTCCCACTCATACCAGACTCAGTAGCCAAGGTTGTCTCAGTAACAATATCTGAGGAATGTAATTGTTATTATCAGACAGGGACTAACCAACAGTGACCTCAATACTTATCTTGTACATACTAGAGCCCATTTTTAAGTTCAGTTGAGTCTAATAAATTCCTCCCAGTGTCTATTTAAGATCAAGAAGACTTCCATTAGTTACAGAAACTAGTAGACTAGATTTTCTATTTTTCCAGCTTGCCAAAGAACACACAGATGAGATCTAGCTTACACTTAATCTGCTGTACTGACTGTATCAAAAAGTTGTCAGTCTTTAACCTAAATTTAGCCTAACTTAAAGAAAAAAAAAAAAAAACCAAAAAAAACAAACAAAACCAGAACACTGAAAGTTCACTATGATTGCTATCACAGGTACTTCATTATTTCTACTTTTTTCTTGACAGAGAAAGAGAACTGTACTATGAAATTGTAACTCTTCAGAACTAAAATGGCTACTGGAATGGGCTGCCCAGGGAGGTGGTGGAGTCGCCATCCCTGGAGCTGTTCAAGGCAGGACTGGACGTGGCACTTGGTGCCATGGTCTAGCCTTGAGCTCTGTGGTAATGGGTTGGACTTGATGATCTGTGAGGTCTCTTCCAACCTTGGTAATACTGTGAGACTGTGATACTATGAGACTACTGTAAAATAACTGCTGTCTTTGGTTTACAGGAGTCTCCCTCTCCCAAAATAAGCAAACTTATATTAGAATTCCAACTTTTTTACAGATTAATCCATTGTAAGAGAGATCTAATCCAGCCTCAGAAATTATATGAAGCTTAAAAAGATATTTTGTTCACAAGTTCCTAATTTATCAAACAATAAACTGTCCAGATAATTGTTCTTACTCTGTAAAATCTTTGTTCAGGATAATTCCATACTTTATACTAAGCTGAAGACACAGAAGGTTATCACAGGGCAAAGAATTTCCCAATTAATGATTACCTGAAATCTCAAGTAGCCCACATTTAAAGCATATTTCAATATCACGGTTAATGTAAGAGTTGTATGGTTTTGAGTTAAATACTTCAAAGAATTTTAATTCATTTATCTAGGCAACACTGAATAAATTAATCAGCACTGAACTACTGTGTTTATGATCCTATCAGTCACTTTGTGCTTACAAAATTGCTTATCAGTTTCCACTGTATCTTACTGGTGACTGATGTCAGGCTAACCAAGATACAGATAATACAGGTCTCAGTAAAATATACTACACAAATTTGCAGAGCTATAATTTACATCCAGTTACAGTCAATATAGATAGTAAAAGCACACTTATTTCTGTGATTTCTTACCTGCAATATTCCAGGTAGCAAGTCTGAAAAATGTTTAAGAAGAGGAAGATTGTGCTCATTAGCAAGGACAAATGCAGCTGCAGCTCTAGCAGACAGAGTCTTGATCTAGAAGACAGACAAGATTGGAGAAAGAAATACGAATGAAGAACTGTGGAGTCTCCCTCTATGGAGATAATCAAAACCTGCCTGCATGCTATAGGTGATCCTGCTCTGGTAGGGAGGTTGGACTAGATGATCTTTCAAGGTCCCTTTTCCAGCCTCTGAGATTCTGTGTGAACTAATAATGCAATATGTCTTTGTTTTCTTTTAAAAAGACTGTATCTTGTACTACCACATCCCTTCTAAATTTTCCTGGTAGATGTAGCAATTTTTTTTTTAACATGAGATTTTACGTCTTACTGCAAACTAAGGTTAAGCAATAATGAAGATAACAGAATTGTCTAGATTGAAAAAGACCTGCAAGATCATTGAATCCAGTCAGAGTTCTTCAGCATCTAAGTTTTCCACAATACAAGAAAAGCTTATCACATTACAAGGTGACAAGTATTCCCTATGGTTTGTTTTTGGGTCTTTATTTGTTTGTTTCGGTGGTTTAGGTTGTGAGGGTTCTAAACAAAACAAAAAACAATTTGAAAAAAAATATTCTTTTCAACTTCCATCCCAGTTTCAAATGTGTATGTAAGCATCAAAGTCCTGTTTTCAAAAGAAGCATGATCAAACATGATTCTTTTAAGAGCATGACTTGTGGCACTTTGGAAAATTGTTACCCCGTTGTCTTTCAAAGATCAGAAAAAGTAATTCATGGGGCAACAGCAAACTGAATCCACATTCCACAGCAGGGTTTCCTGTCATAGCCCAGCATTTTCAAAAAGAAGAAAACTTTCCAAGTACAACTGCCTGCACAAATCAATAATCTGAAGCCTTCCAGACAAGCAAGGCTTGATATACATCCTTTCAGCAAAAAATACACCAACAGTTCAAGGATCTGTCATATAAACAGTTTTGAGACATACTGTGTAGAGATACTATGTATCTCTATTGTTATATAAGGGCAGTTCCAGGACAACTGGAACTTCAGCAGGTGTCTCAGAGCTTCAGATAACCTCACCCGGAATGGCTCCAGGGATGGGACATCTACCACTTCTCTGAGCTAACTTGGCCAGTGTCTTACAATTCGGTTTCTCCAAGCTCAGTGACTAGGGAAGAGTCTGAGTCTAAGCAGCACAAATGAGAGTCAGGCAGCCAGCTTTCGGACCACAAGGTTTGACCCTTTTGTTTTGCAGAAGGCATAGCCAAAACTTCAGCTGTAGATCAGTTTCATGTAATGAACTTCTCTAGTTAGAATCTATAGTTTGTTTATACCTTTATGTTTGAGACTAGTAAGTTTCTATATTCAGGACACATTAAAATACAAAAAAACCCAAAGATCTTACTGATGGATGCTCTTGATCTTGCATACATTGAACAAGCATTCTCTTAATGACCTCCAAATAGTGTTGCTGCTGATTCCCAAAAATCCCAGGGAAATTCCTACGGATAAGAAAAGACTAAGACAATTGAAACTCATGCAGTTTAACCTGACAGAATAAATACGTGACAGAATAAATGCATGATTGCTTATTAATTCAGTTCTGACAGTTTTTCCTACATTTTACAGACACGATTTATCTAACCTGTAAAAACATAGCAAAGTCTGAAAGCTTACCAGAAGATATGGAGAGCAGCCTCACGCAGTCCCACGTTCTGAGAGCTAACAGAGTCAAATAAAAATTTCAGAACTTCTGGCCACTGATTGTTGCCATCTTCATCTAGATTAAACACAACAAAGTTTTAGGATAACCAAACATAAAACTGGTTAAATCTCAGTTGTGCAGGTGCACTATCAAAATCAATTTCAAGAAAGCTGATCTTAAGTCCAAATCACTGTATAATCTATGTCTGAAATGTTAAATTTAAAGGCATTCAGGAAAAGACAAGGCTCTCCATTTACTGCTATATATAACAGCACTCTAAAAAGAAACTGATGCAGAAGTCCAGCATAACATTCAGGAGAAATTAAACAAAGGCGGATTTCTAAGTCATAACACAATCTCACCTAAACTCAAGTAATTAGATAAAAATAACTCTGCTTTTTAAATTAAGTATAATGTAAGTAAATAGGGTTTATTTTAAATCATGAAATTAGTACATAATGTGCAAACATTTACATAAAGACTACAGAATAAAGAGAGGAGAACACATCAGGTAGCAATATATATATAGAGACATTTTACCAGAATATCAGCTTATACAGAAGTACCTATTAAGTTCCTGGCCAACTCAGCAACAATGTCACAGATTTTTTTCCTCATACTGGATTGTGTTTCCAACTGAATAATCAGTAGCAATCCACTTTTGATGGAGGTCTGATCATCAGCTGAGAGAGCCGGATAAATTTCTTCGAAAGCCGAAGACAAAAGACGCCTTAGAAGAACTGCTGCCATTTGTCTTGCCTATTGAGTAAGAAAGTATGTTAGTGTTTTGAGATGGTAATCATGCTTTTACGAGGATGAAAACAATTGACATCATGCTTACCAATGATCAGTTTTCACTGTGCAAAGTGATTTGGTGAATTAAATAGCTCTCAAGTATCAGATGACCATTATGAGAGTAAGTAAAAACATAGCTAAGAAACATCAGTTTACAACAATGTTTCTGATAATTACAGCTCTTCAAAGAAATAATCATTAAATTCACTGAGGCATTCAGGTTTTTTTCTAGAGTTGACCCTTGGGTATATTACATGGTAAATCACGAACTCAGCTGTATTACTGAAAGATGTCCAGGCATGTTTTCTTTCTCTTCTAAATGGTTAAAATTGTAATCCAGATGGTTTGGGGTTTCTTTAGATTAACAAGTTACAATGGATAACTTTGTCTGACAAATCATCTGCTTCACTTTCTCAGACAACCAAACTTCACGCTAGCCTAGAATTAGATTTTGGCAGATAAAATTCTACTCTGAACAACAATCCAGAGCTTTCAGCTTTTCACACACCTATGATGAAATGTTCTTCAAACTTCAATCTGAGCACAGGAACCTCAATAACACATATTACAATCTTCTATGCTTCCTGCTTGTGTACAGCAGTTCTACAACAGTATCATTTACATACAAGAACTAGAAGCAAAAAACATGGCTAAGTAATTCAACATTTATAGACCAACATATAGAGCAAAGGCAAAAAGACACATTAAAGCACTCCGAATAACTTCATAAATAGGATGTTTGTTAACCGGTATTTCCAGAAGGACATATGCCACCACAAACTTCTGAAGATTAACACATGTAGCAAAACCTTGCACTAATGCACCAAAACAACAAAAAAAAAATCCAATACAACATGCACTTTTTTATTACTACAAGATTCTTACTTAACATGTACTTGAATGAATGCCAGTTTCATTTATAACAGCCTTTGGAATTAAAAAAAAAAATAGTTCTGCTGCTCATTGACTAAGCCAAATTTCCAAAAGCTTTCTCAATTATATTAACACAGCATTATCTATAGATGAGAAACAAAACACTGCAAAGTCTTGACTCCAAACACACCCTGTAAAAATCAGATATTGCTAGAATATCATTCAATTAATTACTCTTGTTATGTTCTGCAGACTTTAGGCTCTCTTTTCCCAATCTCTCTTCTATATGTCTAAATAGTTCTACATATCAACTGTCTCTGTATCAGCAGAAAGGAGGGACTAGAGTTGGACCTTAATCTAGATCTTTCCTCATGTCCTCCTCTTCAACAGCTCAGTCTGGATCAAAGTCACCACATGTAGGACTAGGGATGTAGCTCCCACCATAAGACAAGGTTCTCTAGCAATAGGCAACCAAATGGGGGAACATGATTTAAGGAGAAAGACTTTCCCCACTGCTTCTGGGAATCCCCAAATCTTTAAATGGTACCACAACATCTTTCCTTCTCCTGTCCCTAGAAGTATGAATACTGAGAAAGATTAAACTTCTCATTAGTACAGTGAATTTACACAGGAGAAGCCTTGACTGGAGAGTAAATTTGCTGGGACAAAAGGCACAAACTGTTGCAATAGCTTCCCTTATGGCATTGTCTTCCTATGCATATTCTGACATGTGATGATGACTGAACTCACATTATATTCATCCCTTTCCTAAGCAATAACAGGTGGCCATATAGGAAATAGAGATTGTTTTCATAGAGCATAAAGTCTCAAAGAAGAATTTCCACCTCTGAAGAGTTTAATTGAAAATATTAAAAGGCTGAAAAACACGGACTGATTGCTAAGTAAAAACACAAATAACAAGGCATTAAGAAAGATACAAGATCAGCACAAAACAGATTAGCTCCTGGTTATTGTTAATATCTTAGAAAAAAAATAATCCCACATTCCCTAAAAAAAAAGACAAGTGTTTGAAAGAGTTACAAAGCAGTAACTGACTTCTAATAATAAATGACATATTTTCCTCAGAAGATATTCACCTATATATGAAAATAACCATTGTCAAATTAATTATAATGATGGTGAACATGGCTGGATTAACATTAGCTCTGGGGCTGTTTTTTCCACTTTAAGAGAGAAATCGTGCATTTTCCACACACACCAAAGGCTGTTTTATCCTTAAGTATTACATGATACATACCCAGACAACCATCTTAAAATTCTCCAATTTAGTAGTCAGAGCTTTTAATGAGAACAGGAACGATATAAATTGCACATCCCCAAAGAACTTCTATTTACCAATGAAACATTAAAAAAACAACAACAGAATTCTCTCCTAGCAGTGGATGTTTCTGGACATCTAAATTACTGAGGTGCTCACATACAACTGGAATGTCTAAGTTATTAATATAAAATACTCAAATTTCAATATACCACTTCTTAATAGAATTCATGGTGCTTTTAAATTGCTCCAGGATTTTTCAGATGATGGAACCAAGGCATAAGAAGAAAATCAACCTGAGCTGGGCAGAGAAGAATTATCAACAGGGATATCACATTCTCATCACACTGGCATTTCAGGTGCCCAGGCAATCCTACATATTTTTAAAGAAAAATACTGATCATCTTGTGTAGCACATAGTGATTTCCACTTTTGTTTTACTGTTCACAGAATTGTAGGGGTTGGAAATGACCTTTGGAGATCACCTAGTCCAAACCTCCTTCTAAAGCAAGTTTTCCTAGAGCACATTGCCCAGGATTGCACCCAGGCAGGTTACAAACATCTCCAGAGATGTCAACTCCAAAGTAGTTTTTCCTTACATTCAGATGGAACTTCCTGTGTTCCAATTTGTGCTTGATGCCCCATATCCTGTTGCTGGACACCACTAAAAGAGTTTGGTCTCATCTTCTTGATTTCCATCCTGTGGATATTTCTAAGTATTGGTAAGATCCTTTTAAGTGTTTAAAGAGTGAAATACATACGGATGGAAGCAATCAAATTTAGGACATGGTCCAAAGATGGACTTGCAGAGCCTCAGGAATCCAGCCCAATGTGGAACTCAAAGCATAGTGCCTAAGGTCCACATAAAACTCAAGAGGCAGGATTGCAGTGCATCAGAAGTCCATGAGCTGCCTTCCTTTCCCTCAAAATGCTAAATAGGAATCTGCCCATAGCAGTAGTTTTCAAACTATGAAATCCAATTCCTTCATGTAACAACAATAAGGAGAGAGAGAATCTAAGAGGGCTGAGTACAGCACATAGTTTTACACATTATTTGTTACTGTATTTCACAGGGCTCAAAATTAAAGAATACAAAATAACACTACCTAGCTTAGAGTACTCCTGGCTTTTCCTTTCTGATTAAAATGCAGAACTTCTGTTCCTCTCTAAGATATAGCAAATCAAAACTGTAAAGGAACAGCCTTTAACTCCTGAGACAAGCTGCTTACATATATCGCCTTTTTGTTCAACCCTTTAACATGCAGATCCATAGGAAACAGAGCCCTAAGTTCATAATAGAGAGACTACACATTCAGGAAGTTGGAGACCTCAGCTTAAGTTCCTTCTCAGCCTGAAATGAACAAACCTGCATATTATCTGCATAGAAGTGTTTTAGCTACTAAGTCAGTATTTCCCTCCGCTTCTATGAACAGTGTTACTCTGCTGTCAGGAAAGTATAAATCAGAACAGAGAGAAATGGTGGCTATTGCCACTTTAGGCATTTGGTTAGGAGAAAAACTGTTGCACAGGTTTTTTAAAGAATGATTTCTACCTTAATGTTTTTTTCTCTATGTCAAATGCAATAGGTTCTGGGTGCAGGATGTGAATGCCTGTTTCTCTATTTAAATGGCTTAACTACTAGACTGCAGAGTCAGGGTTTCCCCAGCTGTCCAAATAGTCATACAAATCTTGTCTTCTATACAACACTGGAACAATACAGAGGCTTCAGGATTAAAATTAATCTGAACTCAGCTTTTCCATAGCCTGGCAAAAGGATCTTTAAATTTCTAAGGCTTCTTCCAGCAGCCTGTATTCAACGGAGTTGGTATATTTAATGTACTCTGAGAACAAACCCAGTCCAAAGCCCTATCCACTGGTGACATATGCATTCTTCTGCTTAACATTTGGACCTACATAAAACATATACAGACACAAAATGCCCAACTGTTGATATCAGTACTATAATGAACATATAAAGAACATTTCCCTGCACATTTATACGCAACGTTCACATCAAGTACAGAGGCAACTTCGCTTACACTCCAATTAGGCTACTGTGTATTTGAAATTATAGGCAAGAGAAGTTGCTTGCGGGTTTTAATAATGAGGATTTTCTGCGTCCAGCATCTATGTCTACTTAAGTTATAAGCTAGTATTTTAAACTTTTCTTTGATTTATCCATTGGTGGAGTTAAATGCCAAGTTACTCTATAAATATTAACTTCTGGTGTCTTTGATAAGGGCAGCTTCTAGAGGTGCAATCTTTTATTACACTTGATTAAGTTGGAAGTCAAGTCATTGTTGAGATTCTGAACAAGTTTTAGACTGGACTATTTCCTTAGCTGAGGTAAAGGGAATAATCTCACAGAACCATGACTTCATTAACTCAGACTTATCAAAAGTTATTCAAAACAAGTATATGCAATGTCGCCATGACTTCCAAGTCATACTATTATCTGACTATCATACACGAGCAGTGGTGTATCTTATTTTTCATGGCAAATTTAAATAGGAGACTGCACTACAGGTTTCAGTTGTTTGAAACACCTCAGAGGGGGAAGAGAGAAAACAACATAGCTTTTATGAAACCAGTTGCTATTATAATATCGAAAGATTCTGTCAGAAGAACACAGCTTTTTTGTTAGATAAGCATCAGTAAGCTGATCCCTTCTGTGCATTAAAAAAGCACAAATACTATCTACCTCTGAATTCAATACCATCTACTGGAAGAGATCATCATCCAGAGATAAACAGTACACTTCTGCTCTCTTTATAATATTGTTCAGAAATTCTACATGCTCCATCCATCTGTTGTTAGCAGAATTCTAGATTTGGACCAAAAAAGTCAAATGTTTTTTAGGTGATTCTGAAGCTTATAGTATCTTGCAAGCTTAGTAGTTCCTCACTCTGAGTAGCACTTTTACCAATAAGCACTATAACTGATTGGTAAAGTATGCGAGTCTTTACAAAATTAAAGAATAACCAAGAGACTCACTTAATACATGCCCACAGGAAACAAAAATATATATAATGCTTATACTGCTCTCTATTCATTCTGTAATGCTTCTAGATTACTCAATGACCATATCCTTCCCCAACAGGAGGAAACACAAGTCATGCTAATAAAACATACAAAACCATTACCTTATCACCCCCCAATTCTGATTTAAGAACCACAAAACGTTTCAGATGATATACAAGTTTAACATATATTTAGGCACAGGATCCCAAAATGGAAAGTTTTTTCTCTGAACTGTAACTTGAAGGAACATCACAGTAACAGTAGATTGAGACGTACCTCCTCAGCAGCTGCAGTATTCCTCATTGCTTGTAGGAGGAATGTGATCTTTGTTTGTCCAGGAATACTTTCATAAGCCTCCTGCATAAGAAAGGATGCAGTCTATTGTAAACAATCACTAGAAACACGTGTAAGCATTAATACAAATTGACTTGCCTTTTAAACAAATTCAGTATCCATGCAATGAATAGAAAATAACATAGGGGTAAAAAAAAAAAAAAAAATCACCAAAACAACCTATTAGAATCAAAGTTTCTGACCCATTTAAAAATCACAAGTCTTAGGCCTGTCATATTGGAACAACCTACAGAAGCATTACTGGCCACTTACGAGATGAGTTAAGAAAAACCATAAACAGACCACATATCCTCCTGGAAAGCCATCATAGCTTCTATCACATCAAAGACCTAAGAACACTGGAAGCCCAACACTGAATTACAACTGACAGGTTAATAACCACTGATAAATTGTCAAAAAAATCAGAGGAACCTTTTTACAGCCTTTACACCGTCACATGGCAGTCACACATCACATCTACCTATTTTGAATAAGTAGTTTTCATTTTAAAACTCCTATCTGAATTTCAGAAAGACTATTTAGTCTCCTTCTTAATGAAGGACAAATCCTCTTAAAATGGGAAGTGTAATGAGAAGTTCAGTTACATTGTTTTACATGCTTCTGGCATGTAATTGCATCAGGGCTCTTTAGATTTTTACTTAGAAGCTTAAGCACACAGCAAAATAACTTTCACTATTCAAAACAGGGTATATGTGAGCATTTTAAAACTAAAAATGCTTGTTTCAAACACACTACTTACATAGACAAGAGCAATGGAATTAGAAGTCGAAGAACAATCATTTAAAATATTCAGGAATAGTTTAGTAGTTACTAACTCTGAAAGTTATTCAATTATGGACAAATCTTGAAGATTAACTACTCTACCCTTTCCAAATACTCGCTATCCTACCCTGAACTCAAGGAACAAGCCCACTACACAGAATGTAGGTTCATTTCAATCCACTCCCTGCTTGCCTACTTCATATTCTTACTAATTTTTAATTTAATTTGAATTTTTTAATTATTAATTTTATTTTTTGTTATATTCTTACTACTGCTGCAGCTCTAATACTCTAGCAAATCTGCATACTTTGATAGTATACTGACCATTTCCAATAGTTTCTTCATCACACATTTAATATTAGACATCACCTCTCCCGACTTTCTGTACCAGTTTCTTAGTAAGCCTTATTCAGATAATCAGTTCTTACTTCATATTCTAATATACACTCAGTCAATAAGACTGAATCCCAAATGTCTCCCTGCATTTAATCCAATCACTTCACCAAGACTACAAAATTAAATGAGGTTTAGAGTCAGAATAGACAATCTTCTGAGATTAATGCGGTATATAAGCATTCATTGAACTACTCATCTACAAATTAAAAAAAAAAAAAAAAAAAAGGCGGCTCTCTTAACACAGGCTCAGCATGGACCTGAAGCTATGCTTTCATGGACAGCAGAACTGTGGAAGCTGGTTTTCCTCATGTCAGTTCTGATAATGATGACACTCTGGTTTGAGCTGTTTAAACTCAGTGGAAATGGCAGTAACCTATCCAGCTGTTCACTAGCATAGCTCTGTCAATTCAGTAACCTGAATTCAGAGGATGCTAAGAAGCACCAGGGGAAAGTAGGCAAGAGAATCTTAGGGCCAAACCCAGAACCTTACCCTGTGCTGGTGGAAGACTACTTTGCTGACTTCACTCATCCTACTACCAGCCTCGGCTACATCCTATCTCTGTAGGTGCTGCTGGCTCTTCACTGAATTCTTCCAGTCTTACACAGAGATACAAGTTTCTCACATAGAAGGACAAACTTCCAGAATACACACAAGAAAATATTTATTACCCACACTAAGTATTCGTGTTCTTCCAGATTTGAGAAATGGCTTTTACAAGACCCTAAAATCACCAAGGCAAAGAAGTGCATCTGTCATAAGGGCAGACATGAATAAGGGAATGACAGGCTTTTATAGTTAACAGACATTCCAGTAATTTTTAACAGGACAGAAAATGAATGAACCAAATTTCAGCAAACTGGTCAGAGTAAGCTATGAGTCTGGTAGTAGATACATAGATCTACATACACAAGTAAAATGGTTTAGGTGACTAGACTTTCCTCCCTCACTTTAGTTTTTCACAACTTGCATTATACCCCTACCCAAGCAGGTGTATGATTCCTTCAGTTCCTTTTCTCACTCTGTTTTTTGATTCGAAACAAGTGAAAACCTGCTCTTCAGTTTACCTATAGTTATTTGGAAGCAGTATTCAGTACTGCTTTCCAACAGTAAGTACACTTTAAAAAAAATCTGACTGGGCTACATAAGTGTTTAAGATAAAAAAATCTCACAGGACTTCTGTTTTAAGTAAGTATTACAAAGGCTATGCAATACCTGCATCCAAAGAGATAATACTTCAAAACCAGAACAACTTCTTTAAAAAAAGTTAATTTAGCTACACTATACAAAGATTTGTTTCCAGGTACAAATCTATTAATCTGCCATGAAGAAGGCTGAGCTGGGTTTTCAAAGTCATGCATGGTGAAAGAATGAAAGACAACATGCATAAATGGAAATAATGAAGTTGATTGGATAAGGATTCACACCTCTTTGCTCTAATGAGGACAATCATGCAGGAGCAGAGCTTGTGCAGTTTCCACTCTTAGAAGTTTTCAAGACTCAACGGGACAAAGCCCTAAATGACCTGGTCTGACCTGACAACTGACACTGCTTTGTGTAGAAGATTGCACTACAGACCTCCTGAGGACCCTTCCACTCTGAAGGATCCTAAACTATAAAAATACTTGCAATACATATTGGAAATAAACGGATTCAGTGCAGTTAAGTAAAAGTGTTATGACTTGCTTGTATTTGCATACAAAACTAATGTACTTGAAAAGCTTGGTAATCTATCATGACAATTACGGTTTCCATTCCAACAGACCACAGAGCATATGTATCTATAAAGATATAACAAAACAAAACACTCCAAATCCAAACAAGTTTCTGACAGCATATGCCAGTTGTAAGAATGCAAGTTCTAGACTACTTTTCCAAGAATGTTTTATTTCACGTGCATTATGACAGAGCTGTCCACTAAATCTGCCTTGTCACAACTTTAATGAAGTTCAAAAAGTTGTGAGAAATTTTGCTATGTTACATGCAGGTTGTTGAGAAGTGAAAGAAATTCGGTTGCCAGAGAATGGCCTCCATCTCACTTCTGTATTCAGGAATGTAAGAATAATTCTTGCTGGTTCTCTAGAAAGTGTTTGCAGCAATACTGAACTTCAATCGCTTTATTAAAAAAAAAAACCAAACAACACAAACTAAAAAAAAATCTTCCCTCCTTCTCATTTCTAAATTTTATTTTAGAAATTTTCACTGCAGCATCAGGAACAATAATACATTTTATTCTTCACCAAACAATGTGCTGAACTCTGCTGACCGCTCAAGTGATGAAAGCGATAAATACCCGATGCAGCCATGCAGTGGAAATTAAGGCAAAACCTAGACGGTAGTATTTAATTCAATGGGAGAGAATCCCCACTAGGCTTGACAATGGAGTCTTAAGCATGACAGAGAAAAAGAATTAACATGGCTTACCCATCACAAAGAATTTCAGCTGAAATAACACTTCTGAAAAGTTTTTGCTGATAGTAGAGGAACTTAGTACATCGAAAATGCTTCTTTTAGTGAAATATTTCTTAGCTGACGAAACACTTGAATAAACGGCCCGCTCCAGAGTTAAAAACTAAACTACTGTGTGGCAACATAAGAGGAGCTCGGCTGGCCGGGGAGGGGGGAAGGTAGGCTGCGGCCCCGTTCCTGCCCGTGCACAGGCAGCACGCCCCGGGAGGCACAGACCCTCTGTGAGGGCCTCTTCGGGGGCGCTGAAAGGCGGTTACAACTGCAGCTGACCCCCGGGGCCAGGCGAAGCGCTTCAATTAAGCCCCTCTGAGCTCCACACTCACGGAGGGCAGACACCTCCCCCAGCCTCCTTTGGAGTTCTCCTCTCCCGCTTCCGAGACAGCGAGGACCGGCCCCATAATCGGCCGCCAGCTTGTCCTCCCATCCCTAGCAGAGTCGGGGCAGCGCTCCATCACACTGGTCGGCGCCAGCTCAGACCCGGTCTCGCCCTAGGCAAGGGGAAGAAACAGCCCCCGGGGGTCTCCACACGGGCTTCGCGGTGCACGTCGCGGGGTAGTGGACACAAGCAGGCCGAGGACCGAGCGATACGAGACAGGCGGGGCCGCCAAGGCGGGAACTGGAAACGGGGGGAGCGAGACCCCTCGTGCCTTCACGCGCCAACGACTGGAGCTCTCGGCAAACGGCCGGAGCGGCCCCCGCGCCCCGCGAGGGAGGACCGCCGCAACCGCCCGGCGCCCCCGCGCTCTGACGGGAAGAACTGCTGCAAGCGCCCGGCGCCCCGGCCGAAGGACCAGCGCCAGCAAAGGGAAGGCCTGGGCAGACCTAGCAGCAGCTGGTGCCGCTGCTCACACGTGGGACTCATCCGGCCCCGCCACCTCCCTGCCCCCCCCCTTTCCTCCCTCCCTCCGGCAAGGTCTGGGAGATCTGACAGGCCGGCTTGGCGCCCAGGGCCACGGCAAGGCGTACGCATTACCTCGGCCTGTTTCCGGACTGCATTGTCTGGGCTGAGCAGGTTACCCAGGAGAAGGTAGAACTGCTGTTGCTCCCGCTCCGCCGTCGCCGCCGCCATTGCTGTGAAAGGGAAAGAGAGCGAGGCCGGTCGGGCGGGGACAGGGAGGCGGGGAAGGGGAAAGCCGGCCTCGCCGTCAGCGGAGAGCGAGGAGGCGGAGCTGCAGTCGGAACCGCCGCCGCGCTCTGCTCCCGGCTTCCCTCTGGGGCCTGCCGCGCTCTCGAACGCTCCCATTGGCTGCTACGCGCGGGGCCTCGCCCTGATTGGCTTGCCTTCTCTATGACGTTCTGGAGACTCGGGGCAAGGGTGGAAAGCGACTGAACAACTGTCCCTGAATGGACGTTTGTCTCCTCTTGTCTTATTGGTGCGCCTGCGAGCCACCAATTTGAGGTTGAGAGGCAGAGGCAGGCAAACGCCCAGGAGGGCACTCTCATTGGTGGGCAATTCTGGCTCTCTGGGTGGGATTGGTTAGAGGCGCAGTCGGACTGTGCAGGAAGGGAGGGGCAGCGCGGGGTCGGGGCAGGGCGGTGGGGGAAGGGAGGGTAAAGCGCGGGAGATTGCGAGGCGGCTCCTCGCAGGGTGCCCGCGTTTGTTTCTGTTCTTCGGTGACGTCGTTCCACTTCTCCGCCCCCTATCCGCTTCTTCCAACTGAGGGCGGTGTGGGGAGAGGTGTGTTGGACTTCCAACCGGCGAAGCCCTGCCTAGGGAAGCGTGGTTTTCATTCACTGCCCGGGTGAGGGCAGTGACCCAAGCGGGTCTCAGCTGCTGAGCGGCAGTTTGCTGAGGTCTGCGTGGGGGTTCACACACTGCGAGAGAAACCCTTCAGCAGACGGCAGACTTGTGGAATAGATGTAAGTTAACGTTTGCATGGCAGATGCACACAGGGTTTAAGTCAAATGTGTAGGATCCAAAGCATCAGCCTGGTTTGTATTACCTTTGTACAGATTCTCGTCTAGCTCAGCTTCATATGAGTCCGGTGTCCCTCACGTTGCCTCACGTGTATATTCCCTTTGAGATATTTTGTTCAAAGCTCCATCAGTTCTCAAAGGTCGGTAGTATGCCACAGCAACGAATTTATTCCCTGTACTCACCTGCCATGTGAGAGGCTTGAACGTTGTCAGGCTTGCTGCCTTGAGGCACGCAGGGTGTTCAGGGTTCAGGCATGAGGCAGTGGCTGGCCCAGTCTGGTACCATCTGGGTAGGCACTGGAACACGAGAGAGCAGCCAGCAAGCTGCTGGGGAAAAGAACAACTTCTTGAGTGCATCGAGACAGAGTTGCAGGCAGGATTAGATGATTTTGACCTCATAGAAAGGTCTGAAGGACCAAAAGTGAAGACAAACTATGAAAGCAAGTATGCTCTCTGATGTGAAGTACTCTTCTGTAAATGTCCTCAGACCCTAACTATGTGGATTAGTTGTTTACAGCTTGTCAAAGATCCCGGAGGGCCTTTTGGATGTGATCTTGAAATAAGTACAATTTTCCTGCCTTTCAATCACCTGTGGGTTCTATGGACTTAGGTAACACTGCTGTCTGCTATCCACGTATAAACGAATGTATGTATTTGTGCTTTCCATTTATAAACAAATAAATGTATTTGCTTTCATCTTGTCACAATGGTCATTTCATAAATCTGAGGTAGGATTGTTAGCTAAAGAATGTGGTATTTGATAGGGATTGGAGAGAGAATGTAAACCACAGGATATGGAAGATTTTTTTTCTCATGCTGGTTTCTTTCCATCACTAGACGCAGGGAGTGGGTTGTTACATAAAACCGTTCTACTTGTCTTTGACAAACAGCTAGGCAAATGAAAGCAGTTCTTTTTCTAGGACCTAAAACCAGTTGCAAAATCACCTTTAGACTACCAGTGTTGAAAGTCAGAGCTCCCCTGAAAGCGGAAAGCAGGGCTGAAATTTGTCAGAGCAAGCACGGTGAGACAGCATGTGTGTGTGCGCCTTTCCGTTCCTTTGTGTATAATGATCGTTAAATTCAGGTAGCATAAAGCTCTAGAAATGCAGTCAAATAGATTTTGCACTGGTATGCAAAGCACAGAAGGGAGCGTCTGCACTGGATTGAGAAGACCCTGCTTGTAAACCCAGCAAATCAAAGCTGTTCCACTTCAAATCATAACAGTCTGGTGAAAGCAGATTAAAAACTTCACATAGGTAAAAAATACTTAGGATATTGAAAAGAGTCCCAAGGGATTAAAAATGTCTCCAAAGCAATGTGATTATACAGACTGCCATGTCCCATTCTTACCTGGGAAAAATTTGAAGCCAAAGTGTGGAAAAGAAACTATTTTGAAGATGCAGAAACTATAGTGAAGATTGACAACCAGCAATAGAACAAGGGGGGACAGTCTCAAGTTGTGCCGGGGGAAGTATAGGCTGGATGTTAGGAGGAAGTTCTTGCCAGAGAGAGTGATTGGCATTGGAATGGGCTGCCCAGGGAGGTGGTGGAGTCACTGTCGCTGAGAGAGTCATTGGCCACTGGAATGGGCTGCCCAGGGAGGTGGTGGAGTCGCCGTCCCTGGAGCTGTTCAAGGCAAGGTTGGACGTGGCACTTGGTGCCATGGTCTAGCCTTGAGCTCTGTGGTGAAGGGTTGGACTTGATGATCTGTGAGGTCTCTTCCAACCCTGATGATACTGTGATACTATGATATGATAAAAGCCTGGCTGAGGCACTTATTGCCATGGTCCAGTTGACTGGCTAGGGCTGGGTGATGGGTTGGACTGGATGATCTTGGAGATCTCTTCCAACCTGGTTGATTCTATGATTCTATTCTATGATTCTATGCAGGTATCAGCACCAAAAATGGTTTGAAAAAGGATTTGAGAAAGTCTCAAAGAGATAAAGCCACAAAGCAGTCAGCAGCAATGTAGATGCTGCTGGATATTGCCCAGCTTCTGCAGTCTGCCAAAAAAAAAGGGCAACAAACAAACATAAAACAGCCCTCCAAAACCAAACCAAACCAAAAAAACAAATGACAGTGCAAAATATTGAAAACTATTCCACATGTATTGAAAGAAAGGATGATACTCATTAAATAGTAGAAATCAAAAGGACTGCCTTGATCTCTTCTAACAATTTAGATCCAAGAATATGTTGAGCTGTAGTTTATTCAAAGAAACTCGACTGACATTTTAAAACTAAGACAGAATAAGAAATTGAAAATTGAAGTGTTCAAAACCCAGAAACTTTATTAAAGTATCTATTAAACATCACAAATCTTCTCACGAATGGATTATAAAGAAAGAGAGATCTGGGAAGTGATTTTGTTATGTCAGAGGAATGCTGTAAGGTTTCTGCAGGAGTAATAGAGATGAAAAAAGTAGATGAATGAATGATTAAGAAACTAAGACAAATCAAATTAAATCCAAAACTAGTTACTAAGTGTAGCAATAGGCTATTTCTAGAGTCCTTAAGATGTCAGCTCTACCATAGGAAATCTACTGTACACTTAAAGCATTTGTTGATGGTCCATGTGAATTTCATATCATCTACATATCACAGAAATGCATCATGATAGCCAGAAGGGACAGAGAATAGCTGAAATTGTGCATGAGGGCAGATTTCCAGCAAAAGTGAAGGAAATGCAGTAAACTGATGTCAGTGTCAAGCTATGCTCTAGTGGGGGCTGGCAACAGCTATCTGGGTAGTGCAAGCTATCTGCTTAGACTACTCAGCGCCTGAGAATTGCTTTGGCCAAAATATGGGATGGGGCAAAGAATTACAAACCTTTTGGTAATGAGCAGCAGTAGTGGACTAATTGTCACAAATCTTTCATTGATCTCTTTCTTGTACTCAGAGCTTAGGAAGGGCATAGCAGTCAGTACATACACCCAAGGCACAGGGAAGTGGGATGCCTGTAACTAATACAAGTGCTGACAGAGATGCTGCTCTTTCAGTTCTACTTCAAGAAGCCCTGACCTGTGTTTTCCTGATGGTTTTCTGTATTGGGAATGCATGGCTGTGTTTGATGGAGGTGATATAACTGTGTCTAGCCATGATCTCAGAGGAATAGTGGGGTGGTAAGCATGCTGGGAGTCTGGAGAATTGCCATCAATTCAGATCCAAAATTGTTGGGTGGAAACTTTCTGAAGTCATAGGAATGGTTGATGATCTTAAAGAGAAGACATGGAAGCTTCACACTCAGATTGTGCAGATCTGTGTGCAGATCCTGCACACCACAAATCTGAAAAGCTACTCTGTGAAGAAGGTTTGCATCATGTGGAGCTAAGAAGAGGCATCATAGACTTCACTCTTGACAGATTTGCTCACTGAAAGTCAAGTGTCCCTTAGAGGACCTCAGACTGAGGAAATTTTGCTCTGCCCAGGAAACAGAACTCATGTCTCAGAGTATATCCTGACAGACTAGGTATGCCTCATAAAAGCATTCATGCTGACCTTACTAAAGACCACCAGACAGTGCAGAATGAAGTGTGCTGGGCTCAGATAACCTGTGGAGATGACTTCTCAAACAAGGCTCTTCCCACTGGTCGTTTTATTGAAGAGTGATACAGTTGAAGAAGTAGGAGATGAGATTTTTGTGTGGGTTACAGATAATACTGCATTGAGGCTGTGCCTGCTGTGTCATAAGACAAGGTGAATAACTTACTGAATAGCCAGAGCAGTACTAAGTGCTCTGTCAAACTTCACAAAGCTGCACGTGCAAATACCGCTGCAAAACCAGTAGTCTGTACTTGTTGTGAGTGTAGGTCTTTGAGCTCAAGACAAGACCGTGTGGTTTTGTTAATTTAGTAGGCATCTTTCTAACACTTACAAACCAAATATTTGTAGGACTGCACATCTCATTCCAGAAGTTAGGAAAGAGATGCGGCTCCTTTGAAACATTTCTGATTGTGAAATTAAGGCACAAACAAGGACGAGTATCAAAGTGAGACTATTTACTAAAGAGTAAACAAAATAGAAAGAAAGGGAGAGAGGGGGGGAGGTAAAATGGAGAAAGCAGAAGAGAAATTACCACCCCAAGATGCTTTTCAGCCAAGAGGAGGGAGAGAGATGTCCCAGGGTCCATGTCCTTTTTGGTTTGTGACGTCTTTGGACTGGGAGGAGGAGAAACATCCAGGGATCCTGCCAAGTTCCACCATGTTCATGATGTTTTTCCTCCCCTGAGCAGGTATGGGATTTTTATACAGCTTCACCTGGCTCCACACCCTAGTCACATTACAATGCATATATGACTTCCAGGTATCACTGCCAGGGGATTTTCCTGTGTGCTTGCAGGGGTCAGTGACAAAGTGGCCTCCACCCCTCTTTGCCTCCTACCTGTTTACCACACCCATCCCAGGGCAGTAGTGGTCTTATCATGCAAACCACCCAGGATGTGCTTATCCTCTTTGCACATTCCAGGGGTTCTTTCTGCCACCCACCCTGAGCAGCTGCTGTCTTGGTGGGCAGATGTGACATCTTATGTTATGTTTGTCGAGATACTCCTCAGTTCTTGAAGTAATCATCACCTCCCAGGTGATTTGCATGTGCAGAGAAAGGCCTCTCTCAATGCGTGATTTGATATGTTGACAGCACAGAGGTTGGGAAGAATGCAAAAAAAAACCATTAGGTTTGTGTTGAAGAAAAATGAGTGAAGTATGAAAATATAAATCAGTTTTAGTTGATAACAACAAGAGGACACAGGGGAGTAGCTTGTACCAAAAAAACAAATTAGAAACCTATTAATTCATAGTGTTCCTTTCTTGGAATTGAATTCAGTGTTACAGAATCCAATTTTTGTTGAAGATTTATAGATTACTTCAGTGATATTGTTGCTTTTATGAAGGCAGTTTGTCAAAAGCATCTGTCTGACAAGTTGCTCTGAACAAAGCCTTGTCACAGAGGTTTCCACAGGGTAAAGGAATTTTCTGACCTTTCCTACGTTAGCCTAAACTACAGTAAAACACCTGAGCAACCTGCTAAAGTTTTGAAGGCAGGTCTATGAACGATGCTTCCCTGGCATGGAAAGGGAGCATTGCTTTTAAAAGCAAGCCATGAACATGAACACCATTGTTCCAAAATAAGCACATTGCCATTGTGTGAGCCACTTCAGAGTCCCTAAGGAATGAGTAGCAGTGAGATTTTTGACAATGTCTCATAATATCCGCAGTAAATGTTCTTCCTCCCTAGAGGGCAAAACCTGACAACCTTAAAATGAATTCAGTGTGAAGGAATGTGTTTTTGAATGAGTGATTGTTGGCAGGTCTGATTACATATTTATTTCTTTGGCAAGTCTCTGTGCTCAAAGCCTCTTGCCAGGCTGCACAGGAATAAGCAGATTCACAACCGTTTTTGTGTGCTTCTACTGGTTACTCACTATCCTTTTAATTGTGCAGCACATTTAGTAAGTACAGAGAACAAAATTAAAGCAATATATTTTTGACCCAATGAACATGATGCTCTGGAATACCTGCTGAGCTCCTTCAAAAAATGTTTCTTTTCCTACTGAAAAAGTCTTGCTGTACCAAGATGGTAACTTAACAGCTCCCTTGCTGTCAGCTGCAATTTAGGTTTGACATTGCATCAGATATTAATCAGAAATAATGTAAAATCATGACAATTACTGTGGAAATTCACTATTTCTGTATCTAGGTTGGCTTACCAGAATGACTCAGCTGTAGTTCCTGCTCCCCCCCAGAACTGATTCTGCCATTCTGTTGCACAACTTCATTTCTTCTTCCAGCTTTCCCCATCAGATCGATAAATAGTCAAAATTCAACCCATTTTGCTGTAGTGATAGAAAAATAGACCTTTCAGCAGGAATAAAATTTGCAATTGTTTGTACATTAGACAGAGCATCAATTAGTTTGGCATAATAATGGGCTTATATTTGCAAAATCTATTGGAAGGAAGTATGTTCTGTAATAATAGTTAATAACTGCATAATTATAACACAGTGCATTTCCAAATTATTACGATTAATTATTAAGTACACCTTGAGTGCTGTGTCCAGTTCTGGGCTCCTCAATTCAAGAGAGACGTTGAGATACTGCAATGTGTCCAGAGAAGGGCAACAAAGCTGGTGAGGGGCCTGGAACACAAACCCTATGAGGAGAGACTGAGGGAGCTGGGGGTGTGCAGCCTGGAGAAGAGGAGGCTCAGGGGGAACCTCATTGCTGTCTACAACTACCTGAAGGAAGCTGTAGCCAGGTGGGGGTTGGTCTCTTCTCCCAGGCAACCAGCAATAGAATAAGGGGGACACAGTCTCAAGTTGTGCTGGGGAAGGTCTAGGCTGGATGTTAGGAGGAAGTTCTTGCCAGAGAGAGTGATTTGCCATTGGAATGGGCTGCCCAGGGAGGTGGTGGAGTCACTGTCCCTGGAGGTGTTCAAGAAAAGATTGTATGAGGCACTTAGTGCCATGGTCTAGTTGATTGGATAGGCCTGGGTGCTAGGTTGGACTGGATGCTCTTGGAGATCTCTTCCAACCTGGTTGATTCTATGATTCGATGATTTATATGCTCAAAACACATTGAATGTAAAATTTCCTTTATTCTATGATTTTTATATCAATCAGTGCATATGAAGTCTGTCTTTTTGAAGGCTGAACAATATTCTGGAGACAAGCTAAGTTAGAATAGCTTCTTCCAGAGACAGTTTATGTCATATAATTGCATTTAATAAATCCCCCAGAATTATCAAGGCCTTCCAAGCAGGCATGTCTCAAAGAAAAACTTGTAAGGATTAGTTAATGTGGAGAAACCAAAACACTGTCCTTTCATCCAATTGTTGGAAATGCATAGCACTTCTGCATGAAATCAAAGTGGTTGTTACAAACACAGAAAATTTTAGCTTCATAAATTCAGAAATTTTAGTTTCATAAAATTTTAAAAGTAGTGGAGTGCCAGCTGAGTTTGCATCATGCCTTAGATACTTTTTCATTTTTAAGATGTGTAGCTCTGAGGAAGTTCTTCACAGAGAGAGTGATTTGCCATTGGAATGCGCTGCCCGTTGGAGGTGGTGGAGTCGCCGTCCCTGGAGGTGTCCAAGAAAAGCCTGGATGAGGCATTTAGTGCTATGGTCTACATGACTGGCTAGGGCTGGGTGCTAGGTTGGACTGGCTGATCTTGGAGGCCTCTTCCAACCTGGTTGATTCTATGATTCTATGAATTCTGACCTCTCCCAGTCATTAAATTCCATTCTTGCTTGCATCTTGTGAGGTTTGTTAGACATAGAGTACGAAGTGGAATTGGTTCCACTCTGTTGTTTTTCATTATCCCTTAGAAAGTGAATTGTTCCTGAAGAAGAATGAAGGTCAAATTGTTTAATTAAAAGAAGATTTGACTTTATTTTTTTTTAAATAAGAATGGAGACTGAGAACAGTCTGCAAGACATTGAGCTCCAAAGAGTTTCAGTTTAATCTAGTTTAGGCTTAATTTAGTGTTAATTGCCCTGAATACCAAACTTATCTTGGAAGTCTACGAAGTCCTTTTTTTTTTTACTTCTTTCTTCTAGCTTCCTAGCATTACATTTCTGTAGCTCTCTTTCATCAAAAGTCTCACATAAGATTGTTACCTTCTTTGTGCTGTCATTGAATTTATTTGTTAGGAATCTGTGATTCTTTTTTATGCCAAAGATAGGGTACAATATTTGTCACTTCAGTCAGACTGAAAAGATAATATTGGAACTTGAACAATATATTGTTGGATCCTGCATACTGTTTGGGAAGAAATGTACAGTATCTCTTCTCTCTATGCTGATGGTTGTTGTTTCTGTCCTTTATACTTTTTAACAGCTTTATATTTTTTAACAACTTTGCCCCCCAGTAGAATAAACTCCCCAAGGATTTTTTTTTTTTTTGAGAAGTTAGGGGAAAATGAAATTTTATTTCTTATAGTTTAAATATAACAGTAGAAGGAGAACTAAACTACTAGAGAAATATAATAACCTTAACAAAGATGGGGAAGGGGTCAAGCAGCAAAAGCAGCAGCAGCTGAAACAGCAGTGGAGGAAGATAGCAGCGGGCACAGCTGAAGCAGCAGAAGCAGCAAGGGAAAGGTACAAGCTGTGGTTCTAGACATAAAGCTCTTGATGCTCTGTGCTAGTTTGAGCCTAGCTAGCATGTTTTGGTGAGAAGAACTAGATGATAGGCTGTAAAATGAAAACAATGGTGAGGTCTACTTCCCTCTCAGTCTTGCTGGGATGTGTAAAGAAGAAAGGCAAAACAAAGATTAGGGCACTTGCTTCTTCTCTTCGCTGGGGAGCTTTGCCTGCTGGGGAGAGCTGAGGCTGCTGGCTGGACTCCATCTTGCTTTCTAACCTCACCCTCCCTTTGCTTGGCTGCTTCACCTTGCTTTTTTTAATCCTCTTGGCCGAACCTCCATTCTTCCTTAGGACTGGGGTAAGGTTGAGAGGGGTAGGGGGAAGGTGAGGGGTGGTTGAGAGCCCCTCCTGGGGACTCAGGTTTCTGGGAGGGGAATTGTGTCTATTCCTTTTTTTCCCTTGTATATTTCTGTCTATAACTGTATATACTGTAAATATCTGCTTGTAAATTGTGCCAGCTGTAAATATAAGCTTCATTCAAATTTCCAGAGCCAGCTGAGTCTAGTCTGGGTGATTTCTAAAAGTGTGGGGGGGCGGGGAACACCCAAACCATCACAATGCTCCAATGAATTATATTAACTTAGCCATTGTTGCCTTTATATGGCCTATCCCTAGAATGTTCACCTCTCCCCTATATCTGAGCTGGAAATCTAGCTGAAATGGCCACAAACTACTCCTCCAGCTCTGCCTGAAATCACTTTTTATTGGGTGGTTTTTTAAATTGTTGTTGTTTTTTGTTTGATTGTTGTTTTTTTTTAATTTTTTTTTTTTTAAAGAAAAACATTTCAACTGTCTCTTTGCTGTGCCTTACACCATAATCAACCTAAAATGTCAAGGTGCCGAGATGTTTGTTTGCATGTTAATTGCTTCATACTAGTGTAACAGAAAAAAAAATCAAGCTCAGTTTCTACAGCAACAGGAATATGGTTTTGGTAGTATTCTCATGTTATATGATTCTATTATTTACCTCTTTTAATATAATATGTAAATAAGTGTGAATAGTATAAATGCCTTATATTTTAACACTATGTCAAAGGGTTTATTGCCCTCTACAACAACCTAAAAGGAGGTTGTAGTGAGGCTGGAGCTGGTCTCTTCTCCTGAATTACTAATGATAGGACAAGAGGAAATGGCCTCAAGTTGCATCAGGGGAGGTTTAAGTTGGATGTTTAGGAGAAGTTCTTTACTGAGTGGGTGGTCAGGCACTGGAACAGGCTGCCCAGGGAGGTAGTGGAGTCGTCATCCCTGGAGGTGTTCCAGAAAAGACTGGATGTGGCGCTTGAGGCTATTTTCTAGTGATTAAGGATGCTGGGATGAAGGTTGGACTGGATGATCCTGGTGGTCCTTTCCAACCATAGCAATTCATAGTGATGAGATGTTGTGCTGAGGGCTTTTAGTCAAGGACTTGTCAGTGTGAAACATGATTTGGCTTGATGATCTTGAAAGTCTTTTCCAATCTAAGAAATTCTGTGAAGGGTTGGGTGTCTGAAAATATCTGTTAGGATTTTTTTTATATGGTTCAGTAAAACTTACTACCTTTTGCTTGTCTTCTTTCTGTAGGGTGAGATTGAAAAGAAAATGCAAACCATAAAAACCTCACCCAAGATCATCCATTGCAAGAGGTGATGTGTCAAGGGTAGTTTGCCATGAAGATTTTTTCTGCAAGAAGAAGATGAAAGGCAGACAGATGTGTGATGAAACATTTAATGAAAAAGAATGATGCTTGGAACAGTCGATAAAACAGCTGCCAAAGGGGCATGTCCTATTGATGGATGGTTTATCTCTTTCAAGTAAGCTATATTGCAGGTAATAAATACTGGCAAACAGTAACAGCCATCTAAACAAGGTTTAAAAGTTGCTATCCCTCTGGTTAACCTGAACAGGCAAATACTGATTTTGAGAGAATCTCATGAGAAAACAAAGATCTTTCAAGAAAGATCATATTTATCTATTGAAGTTTTTTTGTGGGACAGGGTATTCAAACTCTGGCAATTTTGGTAAATGGTTGGACTGGATGATCTTGGAAGTCTCTTCCAACCTGGTTGATTCTATGATTCTAAACTCCAGTCATTTCCCCCCCCAGCATTTTTATTGTATCTAAAATCCAGTCATGGCAGTGGTCAAATAAGAATACTGGGGGGGAAAAAATGTAGAATAGAATAGAATAGAATAGAATAGAATAGAATAGAATAGACTCAATCAGGTTGGAAGAGACCTCCAAGGTCATCCAGTCCAACCTAGCACCCAGCCCTGTCCAGTCAACCAGACCATGGCACTAAGTGCCTCATCCAGTCTTTTCCTGAACACCCCCAGGGATGGTGACTCCACCACCTCCCTGGGCAGCCCATTCCAATGCCAAGCACTCTCTCTGGGAAGAACTTCCTCCTAACATCCAGCCTATACTTCCCCCAGCACAACTTGAGGCTGTGTCCCTTTGTCCTGTTGCTGGTTCCCTGGGAGAAGAGACCAACCCCCACCTGGCTAAAACCTCCCTTCAGGTAGTTGTAGACAGCAATGAATTCTGCCCTGAGCCTCCTCCAGGCTAAACACCCCCAGCTCCCTCAGCCTCTCCTCATAGGGTTTGTGTTCCAGGCCCCTCACCAGCTTTGTTGCCCTTCTCTGGACACGTTCTAGCACCTCAACATCTCTCTTGAGTTGAGGAGCCCTTGTGTTGACCAGGTTTTTATTTAAAGTTAGTGTAGTAAAATGGAATTAAAACTACCTGCAAGAAGGCATGACATGACAAATGTGTAGAAAAGTCTCCTGCAGGGTTGTTCCTTGGTTTTTTTTTTTTTCCTCAGATTAACTGTTTTTTGTTTATTTGTTTGTGGATTTGGTGTTTGGTTTTGTTTTGTTTTTTTACCTGCTGATACAAATGCTTCAGAAATGTAGAGACAGAGTCATTCTGTTGTTCTTAAAAATTGTCAAAGGAAATCAATGCCACACTGGACCAGCAAAAAAATCTGTCCCATATTTTTTTTCCCTTAGGCATATAAAGAGAAAATATGGGAAAAGTGGATGTGGGTTGTTCTACCTCTGTGTTTTCTGTTCTTTTTATTTGGATGCTGGACGTGTTTCAGTCACTGTTTTTGTCTGCTACAGTCCATGTATCAGATTCTGAATGTGTTATAATTGTAGCAGTCTTCCTAGGTAACCCACACTTAGCTTGGAAAGTAGGTTGCTTGGAGAAGGGGACGACGGAAAGGAAGCGTTTTCATGGCTCTTGTGATACTTAGCCTCCTTTGGCACCACAGTCATAAATAAATGTGCTTTACTTGGAAGGATGTAATTCTATTTTGGAAAACAGCAACAAAGATTCAGAAGAACTGGGGAAAAAAAAAAGAAAAAAAAGAAAAAAAGGAAAAAAAAAAGCCTTAGGAAAATTCAGTGGTGAAGGTGGCAGCTGAAAACTGAAAATTGTGTTGTGGGTTTCCCCAGGAGTCTGAAGGTCATCTCTCCTGCCTTCTTCCCTTTGCATGTTGCTCCTATGTGGGAAGTCATGTCCTCCTTAGCCTGGGCTCATCATTCTCTAGTATCAAGCATCTGCCTGTGATGGTTTGGGTGTTACCACCCCCCCTACTTTGGAAATCACCCAGACGAGACTCAGTCAGCTCTGGAAATTTGAATGAAGCTCATATTTACAGCTTAGCAGAATATACAAGCAGATATTTACAGTATCACAGTATCACCAAGCTTGGAAGAGACCTCATAGATCAAGTCCAACCCGTTACCACAGAGCTCAAGGCTAGACAGAAATCTACAAGGTAAAAGGTAATACAGAAACACAACAACCCTCCCAGAAACCTGAGTCCCCAGGAGGAGCTCCCAATCACCCTTACACCTTCTCTCACCCAGACGTTGCCTTGTGCCCCAAGGAAGAATGGAGGGTCAGCCAGAGGGGTTAGTAAGCAAAGTGGATTAATCAGAGAGACAGAGGGTGAGGTTAGAGAAAAATGCAGCCCAGAGCTCAGGCAGTGCTCAAACTGCCTTATCTACATTTATACTCTTGTTCATATACATCTCAGCAAGCCTATGAGTGAAGTAGACATGACCATTTGTTTCTCTTTCACAGCCTGTGATCTAATCCTTCTCACCAAAACATTCTAGCTAGCTTCAAACTAGCACACTGCCACACACCCATCTGGAATATCTATCAATGGGTGATGACATAGCATCGGAGATATGAAACTGAAGACATTAGGACAGATGGCTTTCTCCAGCCATTAAAAAATAGAAGTTTGAGAAGTCTTTTCAAGTTTCTGATTTCCCATAAAATATCTGAATCTGCTTCCTATTCAGAGAGGGTGCCAAGTTAGAATTTTAATCTGGACTCGGTGTGGCAATTTTTGTTCTTAATGGGAATTTTTTTAACATAAGGAATTGTGTGGTTTTCAGCCACAAAAAAATACAGAGGATATCCTGAAATTATTTCCCAGAAGGAAACACTCTTTCCCCCAAACAGATTATTAATTCAAATAGACTTTTGCTTATCTTGTTAGACAAGAAACCAGCATGCTGATGCCAGCGGCATCCTGCTTAGTATGTAACATTCTGCAGGCAACTAGCAGCTCTTGGTTATACTGAGTAGTGCCACCACATGTCTCAGAAGTCTTTTACGTGCCACAGTGCAAATGAGCCATTCAGTGAAAGCATCTGCTTGTGAAATCTGTATTTCAAGACATGTTTTAATGGTTTGCTCTCAAAAAGGATCCAATGAAGAGAAGTTTTTTTTTTTCCCTGCTAAATAAAGGACTGCAAGATTGGTGTGGCTGATAGAAGTTCAGTTTCCCAAATAAAAACAGCCTAATTTTTCTGATAGTGGCAAGCACATGGCAGGCAAGGTGTGCTTGCTTTGGCTAAGGGCATGTCTTCATGTTTTAGGCAAGAAAATGCTTGGTCGTGATTAATCTTAGTGCATTTAAAGAAACATACACAGCCTCTGAGGCCACCACCCACCTGGAATTGGATGATCAAGCTCTGAGGGCCATCGGTGTTGCCTCTCTCACACATGCAGCACAGACAGCACGAGTAGTTTTCATGCTGTGGCATGGTTCATCTCTGCTTCTTATGCTGTGTGAGATTTATCTCCATGCCAAAGCCACTGAGAGCACATACAACTGTCTCGCTCTTCCCACCACCTTCCTTGAAGTGCCTTTGATTGTCAGCAGTCTGACCACTTGTTTCTAGTGCATGGCTGGTGTGATGACAACTGGCCTCCTTTAGCAATGGCAGCAGGCTTTGGGAGCTCACATGATAAAATTCTGAGTTGTCCTGGATGTGTCTATGCCTGCATCATGCTATCTGTGGGGAATGCTATACTTAGCACAGCTGGAGCAGCACGCACGAGTTGTCACTGCCCAAGGGCTTTAGTGATGAGAAATAACAACTTTCCTGATAAGAGGAGAAAAATGCAACACCAAAGCTCTGGAAAAAGGGGATTTCAGTGCTGAGGCCTTGTGCAGGACAAACAGAGCCACATCTGGATGGGACTACTTGTGCATTGTGGCTGTGGTTAAGTCACAGGGCACAATGGAGGTGTTGTGAATGGAGCAGCTGAAGGTTGCCCAGAAGTGCTGGACTCAGTGGATACTCAAGATGCTCAGGCAATGTCCACTTCCTCACCTAACTGGGGAACACCTGAGCACTCCCAGAAGAAGAATGAAGCACAAATAGGTTTGGAGAAGAATCAGAAAAAGGATTTTCTTACAAAAGTGAGACAGGATATGGAATTGCTTCATTTGGCTTCTAAATTAAGAAGAAATGTGGCTAAGTAATTTTCTCTCATAATAATTCCCTGCTGAAAAATAGCCCTTACCTCAATGACTGCTTTTGAGATTAGCCAGATTTTTCCTCAAGCCAGAGGTTGTTGGGTTTATCCTATGGGATGAACTCCAGACAATGATTTTGCACAATGATTGGGACTGTCCTTGACTATAATACTATAGTCTGTGCACCACCATCTGTGAAAATTGCACTGAGCAGCTAGCATTGTATGTGCTGGTTTGAGATTAACCAAACAGCATGAAATACCTGTGTGACTCTCTTGAGTATTGATGGTGGGTAACTAGTGGTATGCCAAGTGTTTAAAACTCCTGGGATGAGGACTGTTGCTCTGCACAACTATACCCTGACAGATTCACTTTGTGTGTTGTATTGACTGATGGTTGATATATTTGCCAAATGAAGTATCGGTTTTATTTACCAGTTATAATATGTAAATCTCTGTCAGCATCAGTTTATTTGGTGTGGTTTTCCTGTCTTCATTATGCTTGAAGAAAACTTTTGAGAGTGGTAACACTTCTTATTTCTTCACAATTAAGTTGAAAATGACTGATGGTTAAATCATCAGTGTCATTAAACCTGCACCTCTACACTAGCGTGGATCTAATATCAATGAACTAGACATTGCTGGCTCTTTACAAAAAGTAAATTATTGGTCTTAACTATCAAAATGCTACTTAAAAAATCAGAGTGAAAACAAATGCAGGCAGCTGTAATGTAGGAAGAAGGGGAGGGGAGAGAAAGGGAGGGTAAGGGAAGGATGGGAGGAGAGGAGAGGAGAGGAGGGGAGGGGAGGGGAGGGGAGGAGAGGAGGACAGGGAAGAGGGGAGAGGAGGAGAGGACTATTTCAGTCTATTTCAGTTGAAAGGGACCTGTGATTGTCAAGTGGAACTGCCTGACCAATTCAGAGATGACCAAAAGTTAAAGCATGTTATAAAGGGCATTGTCCAAATGCCTCTTACACTCTGACAGTCTTAGGACATCAACAACCTCTCTAGAAAACCTATTGCAGTGTTTGACCACCCTCTTGGTAGAGAAGTGTTTCCTAATGTCTGGTCTAAATTGCTCTGGTGCATCTTGAACCATTCCCACACTTCCTGTGACTAGATACCAGGGAGAAGATACCAGCATCTTCCTCTCCACTCCCCCTTCTTAGGAAACTGCAGGGGAAAAGGAGACTGTCCCTCATCTCTGTTTCTGCAAAGTAGACAAGTCCAAAGTCCTCAGCTGCTCCTCATAGGACATGCCTTCCAACCCTTCCACCAATTTAGTTTCCCACCTCTGGAGACACTGAGGGACCTTCACATACATGCTTCCTGCAGGGGCTGTCTGGTTTGCCTCTCTTTTTAATGCCTTTCCATACTTAGGATGGCAGATATCCCTGCGAGGCATGTTTGTTGTTTAGTTACTGCAGGCTCCTTTTTTATGCAAAGAGGCGCAGTTACTTGCTGCTGAAGCACAGTTCAATTCACCTCACTCTGGAAATACCCCACGGAGTTCCTTTCTTCCTCTTTCTGTTGATGAGGCCCAGGATGACAGGCTATCCAGCACAGGCATGCCATTTAGGTGGGATGGGTCTAGATCCTCTGACACATTGCATGGGAGCTGAGAAAAGGAGGACTGCTTTCCTCTCTGCTTGCTGTCGTTACCGACAGCTCTGTAGTTTGACGAGGTGGTGGACTGGGAAACCCTGAGTGTGAGGGATTTGACAAGGTCCTTATTCTTGCTGGGCAGTCGGAGGAGGAGTTGCTGACTGAAGTCACATATGCCTGTCTCTGCCAGAAATTACAACAATTGCACAGAAGAGTACAATGCTGCAGAAATAAATACATGGACTTCACAGAGGGCATGCACAGTCCACTGCTGATGCTTATCTCTATGAAATGCTGCAGAGGGGTCTGCTTGGATATCAGTTTTAGAAGTAGTCTGATAAAGTTACCTCAACCAGATTAAATGCTAAGAACTCTACACAACATAGAATCATAGAATCAACCAGGTTGGAAGAGATCTCCAAGATCATCCAGTCCAACCTATCACCCAGCCTTATCCAATCAACTAGACCATGGTACTAAGTGCCTCATCCACTCTTGTCTTGAACACCTCTAGGGATGGTGACTCCACCACCTCCCTGGGCAGCCCATTCCAATGCCAATCACTCTCTCTATCAAAAATTTCCTCCTAGCATCCAGCCTAGACTGGCACAACTCGAGGCTGTGTCCCCTTGCTCTATTGCTAGTTGCCTGGCAGAAGAGACCAACCCCCACCTGCCTACAGCCTCCCTTCAGGTAGTTGTAGACAGCAATGAGGTCACCCCTGAGCCTCCTCTTCTCCAGGCTGCACATCCCCAGCTCCCTCAGCCTCTCTTCACAGGGCTGTGTTCCAGGTCTCTCACCATCTTCACTGCCCTTCTCTGGACATGTTCCAGCACCTCAGAGTCTCTCTTGAATTGAGAGGCCCAGAACTGGACACAGTATTCAAGGTGTGGCCTGACCAGTGCTGAGTACAGGGGCAGAATAACCTCCTTTGTCCTACTGGCCACACTGTTCCTGATAGAAGCTAAGATGCCATTGGCTCTTTCAGCCACCTGGGCACACTGCCGGCTCATCTTCAGCTACTATCTACCAGCACCCCTAAGTCCCTCTCTGCCTGGCTGCTCTCAGCCACTCTGTCCCCAGCCTGTAGTGCTGCCTGGGCTTGTTGTGGCCAAAGTGTAGAACCCTGCACTTGGCCTTGTTAAATCTCATCCCATTAGCTTCTGCCCACCCAGCCACCCTGTCCAGGTCCCTCTGCAAGGCTCTCCTACCTTCCAACAGATCAACACCTGCTCCTAGCTTGGTGTCATCTGCAAACTTACTGATGATGGACTCAATCCCCTCGTCCAGATCATGAATAAAGATATTGAACAGGACTATGTATGTATTATGATATTGAAGATCCTTTCAGTTCTTCCTTCAGCAATAGCTGAATCACCAGAGGCATTTCCTCTGAGTGCAGAAAGGGAATTACTAACCAAAGTGAGTAAAGTTTCAAAAATGTAAATAGTATTAAAAATGTATGATGTCTCACGGCATAAAAACTTTACCCCAAACGGAATATTTTAGCTGTTCATTAAGATCTTTTTCTTCTTTGCCTGCTGTTGATTTGAAGCAGCTGGGAGTAACTATCTGTGAGATGAAACACAGTTCGGGTTACTCTCAGCTGTTAAAAAAGGAAGATAGGTCAAACGAGAGGCAGCCATCATCCCTCTGGAGATGACAGCCCCCGATCCTGCCCTTTGCTCCGATTAGACAGATCCAGCCAGGATAACTGCTGGGATGTCAAAGTCTACAGACGGGTGAAACGCCTCAAGAGTGCTTTGCCAGTGCTTGATGTTACGTTTGTCATTTATGTGGAGGCACTGCAAGTACAAAATGAATGTTAGAAGCAAAATGGTTGGCTGGGATAGTGCTGCCTAACTATTTAAAATATTGAACACTAAGTAATTCAGCTGTAAAAGTGAATCTCTGAAGAACGTCTAGTCCAACAGCCTGCTCAAAGTAAGACAAACTTTCAAGTTTGAACATCTGGTTGCTATCTGGGTAAAGGTGTATAAACATAGGTTAGGGGAGAATTAGCATCAGCTGTGTTGAAATAGGCCTGGGCTACTAAAAATAAAGTTTTATAAACTAACATGAGCATTTAATGCTTTTTTTTTTTTGGTAAGCACTACCTTTTCTTCTTGAAGATTTGTTATGCCACTGTGGTGTTTTGGGTGTTACCTGCCCCTGCCCCCAACTTTGGAAATCACCCAGA
>WAAF01015577.1:4736-18546 GCA_013400475.1 Tricholaema leucomelas | reverse complement strand
TGGACAGGGCTGGGTGATAGGTTGGACTGCATGAGGCACTTAGTGCCATGGTCTAGTTGATTGGACAGGGCTGGGTGATAGGTTGGACTGCATGAGGCACTTAGTGCCATGGCATAGTTGATTGGACAGGGCTGGGTGACAGGTTGGACTGGATGTGGCACTTAGTGCCATGGCATAGTTGACTGGACAGGGCTGGGTGACAGGTTGGACTGCATGAGGCACTCAGTGCCATGGTCTAGGTGACTGGATAGGGCTGGATGACAGATTGGACTGGATGAGGCATTTAGTGCTATGGTCTCCCTGAAGGGAGGCTGTAGCCAGGTGAGGTTGGGCTCTTCTGCCAGGCAAGCAGCAAAAGAAGGGGACACAGTCTGAAGTTGTGTCAGGGGAGGTCTAGGCTGGATGTTAGGAGGAAGTTGTTGGCAGAGAGAGTGATTGGCATTGGAATGGGCTGCCCAGGGAGGTGGTGGAGTGGCCATTCCTGGAGGTGTTCAAGAAAAGTCTGGCTGGGACACTTAGTGCCATGGTCTGGTTGACTGGATAGGGCTGGGTGCTAGGTTGGACTGGCTGAGCTTTGGAGGTCTCTCCCAACCTGGCTGATTCTATGATTGTACAATAGACTATAGCTGGGAAGAACAACTAAACTATGAATAAGCTCCATGGTTACTCGAAGGTCTGTGCATTGTACAAAGACACAGAGGAAACTGTGTCAGAATTTTGTTTCCTTTCATTTTCCAGTGTTGTTCTCACTCAGCTACTAATGAAGTGCAGCCACCTCAGGGAAAGCATGGAAAAAGTAACTCAACTGTGCAGAGCAGTGAAATCACTCAAGCTTCCATCATTCCTTTGAACCAAAATGCTGAAAAAGCTTTCAAGAGGCTCTCCCAGCTATGGGCTGATCAGGAAACAAAGGCTATAGCATTAGGACCAATATGACAACAGTAAGTCAGAATGTGCCAATTTGTAGACAACAAACTTTGATTTCAATTACTGCTCTTTCCTGGAGTTAGTTCACTGTTGAGGTGAACATGAAGTGAAAATGAAGTTGAGGAGACAAAGAAATCAAGACATGAAGCCTCCCACTGACACCTGGCTGTTGTTAGCAGCTTTGCTCACCAAAACTGCTCTTTGTTTAATCTCTAGCAGCTGGATGTAATCACTCTCAGTTTTCACCTGTTAGCAGCTGGCTACCAAAACTGTCACAACAGAAAAACACAACCTAGAGAACTTTCACAGTTCCAAACTAGTCTCTGGAGATAATCTATGCATCTTTTGACCTTACAGAGCTCTGCTTGTTTGCAGAGCTCCAAATAGGATCGCTATGCAGTATGTCATGGGCTGGATCACGAACAGTGTGGCCAGCAGGACAAGGGAAGCTAATCTTTCCCTGTACTCAGCACTGCTCAAGCCACACCTTGAGTGCTGTGTCCAGTTCTGGGCTCCTCAACTCAAAAGAGATGTTGAGGTGCTGGAAGGTGTCCAGAGAAGGGCAACAAAGCTGGTGAGGGGCCTGTGCTCTCCACACCTCCCTCATCTCCCTTACCTGAGGGGCCTTTCCTCACAGGAGCACAGCCCTGTGAGGAGAGGCTGAGGGAGCTGGGGGTTTGCAGCCTGCAGAAGAGGAGGCTCAGGGCAGAGCTCATTGCTGTCTACAGCTACCTGAAGGGAGGTTGTAGCCAGGTGGGGTTGGTTTCTTCTGTCAGGCAAGCAGCAGCAGAAGAAGGGGACACAGTCTCAAGCTGTGGCAGGGGAGGTCTAGGCTGGATGTTAGGAGGAAGTTGTTGGCAGAGAGAGTGATTGGCATTGGAATGGGCTGCCCAGGGAAGTGGTGGAGTCACTGTCCCTGGAGGTGTTGAAGCAAAGCCTGGCTGAGGCACTTAGTGCCATGGTCTGGTTGATTGGCCAGGGCTGGGTGCTAGGTTGGACTGGCTGAGCTTGGAGGTCTCTTCCAGCCTGCTTGATTCTATGATTCTATAAAATTATGACAGCCAATGGCACGGCAGGTGGAATTATAAGACCCGAAGTTTGGAAGCAAAAAGAAGACCCTGGGGGTACCTTAGAGCTGCTAAGGGGATGTCAGCTGCTCTGGGAGAACCTCAGAGCTGCTTTCCAATACTGAAGGAATCCTACAGGAAGGCTGCAGAGGCACTTTTTGTAAGGGTGTCTAGAAACAGGACAAGCTGATCCAGGGCAGGTTCAGGCTTGATGTTAGGAAGAAGTTCTTCCCAGCAAGAGTGATTGGCATTAGAATGGGCTGCCTGGGGAGGTGGTGGAGTCATCATCCCTGGAGGTGTTTAAAAGGAGACTGAATGAGGCACTTAGTGCCATGGTTTGGTTAATTAGAAGTTGTTAGGTGATAGGTTGGACTGGATGATCTTGGAGGTCTGTTCCAACCCGGTTAATTCTGTGACTTGTAATTAACACCACTGAAAATAAGGCCTTTCTGGAAGATAGTTCCAGATTTAGGTGTGCACACCAAGACACTTGAAGCAGAAGCCACAGGGTGCTCGCCAGGAAGGCTTTCCTATTGACAACACATCTGAGGCTTAGGCAAACATGGCAACTCACGTAACATTAGCTGTGAGGATGAAACCCTTCTCAGTGAGATGACAACAGATAAAATGCAGCAGGGCAACAAAACAACCTACTACCCCCCTGCCTGCACAGCAGGTGTTTTTTTTGGGACTGTTTTCTCAGTTGATGTGGAGCAGCCAATTTGTTCTTCTCCATCCTCTCTACTGAGGGCAGGCTATGAAAGTTGGGGCTCTGCAGCCTGGAGAAGAGAAGGCTTGGAGGAGACCTTGAAGTGGCCTCCCAGTATCTGAAGAGGGCTACAGGAAGCCTGGGGAGGGACTACTGACAAGGTCTTGTAATGACAGGATGAGGAGGAATGGGTTTAAACTGGCAGAGGAGAGACTGAAACTAGATATTAGGAAAGGGTTTTTTACAGTGAGGGTGGTGAGACACTGGCATGGGTGGCTCAGGAAGGTTGTGGAGCACAGAATCACCCAAGATCACACTGGGTGACTCTGTGTTCCACGACCTCCCTGGAGGTGTTCAATGCCAGGCTGGATGAGGCCTTAAGTGACCTGTTCTAGTGGGAAGTGTCCCTGCCTATGGCAGAGGGTTGGAACTGGCTGAGCTTTGAGCTCCCTTCCAACCTAAACCATTTGGAGAAGTTGCCATCCCTGGAGGTGTTTAAAAGCAGAGTGGATGTGGTGCTTGAGGCTATGATCTGGTGATGAAGGCTGCTGGGATGAAGGTTGGACTGGATAATGCTGGAGGTCCTTTCCAACCATAGCCATTCACAGTGCTGAGATGTTGTGCTGAGGGATGTGGTTGAGTCAAGGACTTTTCAGTGGGAAACTAATGATCAGACTCGACGGTCTTGAAGGTCTCTTCCAATCTAAGAAATTCTGTGATCTCTGTGATTCTCTGACCCATCAGTGGCACTCATCCCCTGTCCAAGTATTTTCTTGTCACACCATAAGCCATTAAACTACACAGAAGAGAGGACATGAAACATAAACACTAAATTACACTAAGCCCCTTGCAGAAAAACCTTGAACTTCTCCAGAATGACAGTTCCCAGGTGGAAATAGGCTGCTATATGAAGTACCTCCATGCTTTGGGAGAAAGGGTCCTTGGGATCACAGAGTGATGAAGATATTCTGTGGTTGCCACGGAAACAGCGCTGACTTATGTTTTGGGGCACTGGAAACGTCTGCCGGATAATGGTTAGGCGTCCAATTGACCTTCTCACCAGCTCCTGCACGTCTGCATCGCTTATCTCCTGAAAGGGAAGGCAAGGGAGAGAACATGCATCAAAGTTAAAGCACAGAAATCAATGGACAGAGGAATCAGTGCACCCTCAGCAGCTCTACGGATGGCACCAAGCTGTGTGGCACAGGCGACTAGCTACAGGGCAGGGATCCATCCAGAGGGAGCTGGACAGGCTGCAGAGCTGTGCCCAGGCCAACCTCAGGACATGCAACAAGGCCAAGTGTAAGGTCCTGCACCTGGGTCGGTGCAATCCCAAGCACAGATACAGGCTGGGTGGTGAATGGCCGAGAGCAGCACAAAGGAAAAGGCCCTGGGGGTCTGGGGTGAGGAAAAGCTCAACAGGAGCCTGCAGTGGGAGTGCAGCCCAGACAGCAACCCTGTGCTGGGCTGCAGCAAGAGCAGTGTGGGCAGCAGGGCAAGGGAGGGGATTCTGCCCCTTTACTCTGCTCTCATCAGACCCCACCTGGAGTACTGTGTGCAGTTCTGCAGCCCCCAACACAAGAAGGACATGGAACTGCTGGAGCCAGTCCAGAGGAGAGCCACGAAGATGCTCAGAGGGCTGCAGCAGCTCTGCTCTGAGGACAGGCTGAGAGAGTTGGGGCTCTGCAGCCTGGAGAAGAGAAGGCTTTGAGGAGACTTTATAGTGGCTTTGCAGTATCTGAAGGGGGCTACAGGAAGGTTGAGGAGGGACTCTCACTACAAGAACCCTTCCCTAACATCTAGTTTGAATCTGTCCTCTGCCAGTTTATACCCATTTCCCCCTGTCCTGAAATTACAAGACCTTGTAAATAGTCCCTTGTGGATAACCCCCCAGTGAGAGAGATGTTTGAGGAGCACACATGAGCAGCCTGTATTTAAACACATCCTTGAATTTCACTACAGCTTACTGCACATTTCTGAGTTTCAGTTCTGCATTTAGAGGTTTTCATTTTTTCAAGGCATAAAGCACATCTGCACTGTTACATCCTTCAGCTTCCACTTCTAGTTTCCTGACCAATGCACAAAATGAAGAACTTAGGAGACACCCAGTGATAAGCTTGAAATCACATTACAGCATGTTCCATGTGAGAAGGAAGCCAAGCTTTATGAAAAAGCAATTCTTTAAATGCTAAGACTCTGCTAATTTTGGCTTTTTTGTTCTGCCTTTGTTTTGTGCTTTTTCATTTGTTTGGTTTTGTAGGTTTTTTTGCTTCTTTTAGCTGCAGTTCACAGGCCCAGAGGATGCTTGGGGCTGAAAGAGATAATCCAGTCCAACCCCTCTACCTCAGGAGGAGCAGAAAATCTAGCACAGGTCACACAGGTACACATCCAGACAGGGCTGCAAAGGCTCCAAGAAAGGAGACTCCACAACCTCTCTGGGCAGCCTGTGCCAGGGCTCTGTCACCCTTACACTCAATAAGTTCCTCCTTGTCTTGAGGTGCAACTTCCTGTGCTGCACTTTCCATCCCTTGTCCCTTGTTCTGTGGCAGGGCACAAGTGAGCAGAGGCTGTCCCTGTCCCTTCCTTCCTGACCCCCATCCTCAGCTCTTGACAGGCATTGCTCAGATTCCCTCTCAGCCTTCTCCTCTGCAGACTAAGCAGCCCCAGGGCTCTCAGCCTCTCCTCCTCAGGCAGTGTTGCAGTCCCTTCAGCATCCTTGTAACCTTCCCTTGGACTCTCTCCAGCAGATCCCTGTTCCTCTTCAACTGGGGAGCCCAGAACTGGATGCAATATTCCAGGTGGGGCCTCATGAAGGGAGAGTAGAGGTGGAGGAGAACCTCTCTCTATCTGCAGGACACACTCTTCTTAGTGCACCCCTGGACCTATTGGCCTTCTTGGCCACCAGGGCACATTGCTGTCCCATGCAGAACTTCTCACCCACCAGCATTCCCAGGTCCCTCTCCACAGGGCTGCTCTCCAGCAGATCACTTCCTAAAGTGTACTGGTGGAGTTTATTGTTCCTTCCTGGGTGCAGGACTCTGCATTGATTCCTGTTGAACTTCACTGGTTTCTTCCTTTAACTCAATTATTTTGAAGCAATGTCTATGGAGGTATTTGTTTATTTCCTTCAAATTTTGGAAGGGAAATATTGGACTGGATGATCTTGGAGGTGTCTTCCAACCTGGCTGATTCTATGATTCTATATGAAGTAAATTTCCACATCTGCTCTCTTGACTACAGTAAAAGTGTTACATTCTTCTTCACAGCCTGTGAAAGTATCTGAACTCCTTTGCTATCAATGCCCTTTCTGAGACACAGATTTTTCCACAAACAAAACCAACACATGGCCTCAGCTGCGTGCAGTGATAATGTCTTGCATTTCTGGTTGACTAAGTCTTAATGTGCCACAGAGAATGGCTTCTCTCAGCTTAAGATGCCATGTTCTCATTTAGTCTGCATCATTTCACTAGCTGCAAGGTGAAACATAAAATCCTCTCTTAGTAAAATGCATATTTTATTTCTTTTTTAATCACAGGCTCACAGGAGGCTGAGGGAGCTGGGAGTGTGCAGCCTGCAGAAGAGGAGGCTCAGGGCAGAGCTCATTGCTGGCTACAAATCCCTGAAGGGAGGCTGTAGCCAGGTGGGGTTGGTTTCTTCTCCCAGACAACCAGCAACAGAACAAGGGGACACAGCCTCAATCAGTGGCAGGGGAGGTCTAGGCTGGATGTTAGGAGGAAGTTGTTGGCAGAGAGAGTGATTGGCATTGGAATGGGCTGCCCAGGGAGGTGGTGGAGTCACTGTGCCTGGAGGTGTTTAAGAGGAGGCTGGATGAGGCAATTAGAAGGCTCAGGTGATAGGTTGGACTCGGTGATCTTAGGTCTTTTCCAACCTGGTTAATTCTGTGTTTCTGAGATCTGTGTTTGTGTGCCTGCAGTGGCTAAACCAGGCTGTCAGCTAAGTCCCTGTAACTCTGCTTCTCTGGCCTAGACTGAAATTCTCAGATGATCAATGGATGCATTCTTTCTCTAAAGCCACATATCAAATAATTCCTCACATTGCTTGCACCGGTAACTAGCAAAGTCCCCCAGGGATCAGGGCCAAGTCCAGTCCAGTTCAATGTCTTTATCAGTGACATTCATGACAGGAGAGACAGACAGACAAAGTCTGCTCAACGAGTTTACTGATGATACCAAACTGGGAGGCTTGGCTGAGACACCTGCAGGCTGTGTTGCAGAGAGGCACCTGATGGGATTCAACAGGGATCAGTGCAGAGTCCTGCACCCAGGAAGGAACAATAAACTCCACCAGTACAGGTGGAGAGCAGCCCTGTGGAGAGGGACCTGGGAATGCTGGTGGGTGAGAAGTTCTGCATGGGACAGCAATGTGCCCTGGTGGCCAAGAAGGCCAATGGGCCCAGGGGTGCACTAAGAAGAGTGTGTCCTGCAGATAGAGAGAGGTTCTCCTCCACCTCTACTCTCCCTTCATGAGGCCCCACCTGGAATATTGCATCCAGTTCTGAGCTCCCCAGTTGAAGAGGAACAGGGATCTGCTGGAGAGAGTCCAAGGGAAGGTTACAAGGATGCTGAAGGGACTGCAGCACTGCCTGAGGAGGAGAGGCTGAGAGCCCTGGGGCTGCTTAGTCTGCAGAGGAGAAGGCTGAGAGGGGATCTGAGCAATGCCTGTCAAGAGCTGAGGATGGGGGTCAGGAAGGAAGGGACAGGGACAGCCTCTGCTCACTTGTGCCCTGCCATAGGACAAAGAACAAGAGACAGAAAGTGCAGCACAGGAAGTTGCACTTCGAGACAAGGAAGAACTTACTGAGTGTAAGGGTGACAGAGCCCTGGCACAGGCTGCCCAGAGAGGCTGTGGAGTCTCCTTCCCTGGAGCCCTTGCAGCCCTGTCTGGATGTGTTCCCGTGTGACCTGCACTTGACTCTCTGCTCCTGCTGTGGCAGGGGGTTGGACTGGAAGCTGTCCAGGGATCTCTTCCAACCCCTAACATCCTGTGAGACACCAAAATAAGAGAGAATTGTCTTTCCTTTCCCATCACTTTGCTTTGGGCATTACAGCACACATAACCAGGTGTAGTAAGACAAAATGATCCATCACCTTGAGCGTTCTGACCAGGAATCTGCTTAGGTGTTGTGAGGTAACATCTGTTATTCTAATTGCTTAATTTAAATGTTATAATCCCTCTTAAGAGTACCTTGATTTTTATTGTGCCATTAGCTGCTATTTGGTGCAAGAGAGGAAATCTGCTTGAAGGCTGTGTGTCGAAGTAGGAATGCATGCGTGGGAGGAGGGGGAGTGTTCCCAGGAAACGAAGAGATGCATCATTTGCTCCAGCAAAATACATCATATTGGTCCTCTTTGCTAATAATGCAAATCTCTACTGCTCAGGGAAATCAGCTGAGGAAACACTCTCCTAACAAATGTCCCTATTTCTTCAGAGCCTTAAAGCAGGTGGTGAATATCTCCATTAAAGTTTACAGGAGTCACAGATGTTAACATAGTTGTTATAGAATCAACCAGGTTGGAAGAGACCTCCAAGCTCAGACAGTCCAACCTAGCACCCAGCCCTAGACAATCAACCAGACCATGGCACTAAGTGCCTCAGCCAGGCTTTGCTTCAACATCTCCAGGGACAGCAAATCCACCACCTCCCTGGGCAGCCCATTCCAATGCCAATCACTCTCTCTGACAACAACTTCCTCCTAACATCCAGCCTAGACCTGCCCTGCCACAACTTGAGACTCTGTCCCCTTCTTCTGTTGCTGCTTGCCTGGCAGAAGAGACCAACCCCACCTGGCTACAACATCCCTTCAGGTAGTTGTAGAGAGAGATTAGACATTAGTAAGAAATAGAAAAGAATAGAATAGAATCAACCAGGTTGGAAGAGACCTCCAAGATCATCCAGTCCAACCTAGCAACCAGCCCTATCCAGTCAACTGGCACAACTTGAGACTGTGTCCCCTTCTGTTGCTGCTTGCCTGGCAGAACAGACCAACTCCACCTGGCTACAGCCTCCCTTCAGGTAGCTGTATCCCCTCTCAGTCTTCTCTTTTGCAGACTAAACAGCCCCAGGTCCCTCAGCCTCTCCTCATCAGGCAGTGCTCCAGTCCCCTCATCATCCTCGTAGCCCTCCCTGGACCCTCTCCAGCAGATCCCTGTCCTTCTTAAACTGGGGAGCCCACAACTGCCAAGCAGCAACAGAAGGGGACACAGTCTCAAGTTGTGCCAGTTGACTGGATAGGGCTGGGTGATAGGCTGGACTGGATAAGCTTAGAGGTCTCTTCCTACCTGGCTGATTCTATGACCCACTGTACCCAAGCTGTAACAGCAAGATGCCTGCATGGCTATGTTTTGTGGCTAAATATTTTAAAAGAGATTTTTTTACTTCCATCTACTCAAACATTGACCTTTACTGCCCCAAAGTGTGTTTGTTTCACTGTATTCAGCAATTTTTTGGCATGTGTTTTAATTAGAGCATTCACATTTTAACTCATAAGTTACTATCTCTGCTAGAAAGCAGCCTTGTGGAGAAGGACCTGGGAATCCTGCTGCACAAGGTCTCCATGGGACTGCAATGTGCCCTTGTGAGCAAGAAAGCCAATGGCATCTTGGGGTGCATCAAGAACAGTGTGGCCAGCAGCTTGAGGGAGGTTCTCCTCCCCTGCCCTGGTGAGGTACCCCCTAAAATATTGCATTTGGCTCCCCAACTCAAGAGAGACAGGGGCCCACTGGAAAGAGTCCAGGAGAGAGCCATGAGGATGACTGAGGACTTGAACAACTCCATTAAGAAGAGAGACTGAGAGCCGTGGAACTGTTTAGTCTGGAGAAGAGAAGGCTGAGAGGGGATCTCAGCAATGTCTATCAACATCTGAGGGGTGGGTGTCAAGTGGAGGGGGCCAAGCTCCCTCCGCTAGTCAGCAGCAATAAGCCAAGGAGCAATGGATACAAACTGGAATAGAGAAGGTTTCTGCTCAACATGAGGAGGAACTTCTTTAGAGTGAGGGTGACAGAGCCCTGGAGCAGGCTGTCCAGAGAGGTTGTGTCTCCTTCTCTGGAGACATTAAAATCCACCTGGAGACATTCCTGTGCAAACTACCCTGGGTGAGTCCCCTTTTGACCTCGATCTCTGGAGGTCATTTCCAATCTCTAAAGTTCTGTTATTCTGTGATCTGGTCTGGGAAAAGGATCTACCGCAGGGAGTCCAACAGAGAACTACAAGGATGCTGAAGGGACTGCAGCACTGCCTGAGGAAGAGAGGCTGAGAGCCCTGAGGCTGCTTAGTCTGCAGAGAAGGCTGAGAGGGGATCTGAGCAATGTCTACCACAAGCTGAGGGCTGGGGGTCAGGAAGGAAGGGACAGGGACAGCCTCTGCTCACTTGTGCCCTGCCATAGGACAAGGGGCAAGGGATGGAAAGTGCAGCACAGGAAGTTGCACCTCAAGATGAGGAAGAACTTGTTGAGTGTAAGGGTGACAGAGCCCTGGCACAGGCTGCCCAGAGAGGCTGTGGAGTCTCCTTCCCTGGAGCCCTTGCAGCCCTGTCTGGATGTGTTTCTGTGTGACCTGTGCTGGATTCTCTGCTCCTGCTGTGGCAGGGGGCTTGGACTGGAAGCTGCCCAGAGATCTCTTCCAACCCCTAACATCCTGTGAGCCTGAGATCTCAATTTTTTGTACGTTACCTGGGAACTAATCATAGATTCATAGAGGTGGCCCCTCCCAAATTCTTGTGAAGAAAGCTAACCTTACCCTATCTGAACCCAGGACAGCTACCTGCACTACATCCAGTTGCTAGAAAATAGAAGCACAGAGCTCTCAGGGAATATTAACCACAGAATCAGGGAATGGTTTAGGTTGGAAAGGACCTCAAAGTTCATCCAGTTCCAACCCCCTGCCATAGGCAGGGACACCTCCCACTAGAACAGGTCGCTCGAGGCCTCATCCAACCTGGCCTTGAACACCTCCAGGGAGGAAGCAACCACAACCTCCCTGGGCAAGACAGAATGGATTTTCACATTGCTGCCAAGGAGGTCTATACATCAATATGTTAATGGCAGCTATCAGTTTAAATGGTGTAAATTCCACCCAGTGTAGGTTAACAACAAAGCGATGCCCTGCAAATTCAGATTCAGCTCCAGTAATTTGCTATCCATTTCTTTGTCATTTTAATACTTGGCATTGAGTGAGTGAAGAGCCTTTTATATGACTCTCCAATATCATTTCTCATTCTTGAATTTTGGATCTGACTTAAGAAAACTATATAAAGCAGCTATTGTATGGGAGGAAACAATTTTCATTTGCACTTCAAAGGAGGATACAGTATAATGATCTAAGGATGGCAGATGATCTGTTATACAAGCACCAAGTGTCAAAGAAAGTAGAGAGTTGGCCAAGTTGAACTCAGTTAGCACCTGTATAAACTTAGGTTAGGTTATATGGGGGTGTTCCTTTCTAAGAAATCAAGAGTTCACTTCCAGCACTGCTCAGCCCACACCTTGAGTGCTGTGTCCACTTCTGGGCTCTTCAATTCAAGAGAGATGTTGAGGTGCTGGAAGGTGTCCAGAGAAGGGCAGCAAGGCTGGGGAGGGGCCTGGAGCACAGCCCTGTGAGGAGAGGCTGAGGGAGCTGGGGGTGTGCAGCCTGCAGAAGAGGAGGCTCAGGGCAGACCTCACTGCTGTCTGCAACTCCCTGAAGGGAGGCTGTAGCCAGGTGGGGTTGGGCTCTTCTGCCAGGCAAGCAGCAACAGAACGAGGGGACACAGTCTCAAGCTGTAGCAGGGGAGGTCTGGGCTGGATGTCAGGAGGGAGTTGTTGGCAGAGAGAGTGATTGGCATTGGAATGGGCTGCCCAGGGAGGTGGTGGAGTCGCCATCCCTGGTGGTGTTTAAGAAAAGCCTGGATGAGGCACTTAGTGCCATGGTCTGGTTGATTGGCCAGGGCTGGGTGCTAGGTTGGAGCTTGGAGGTCTCTTCCAACCTGGTTGATTCTATGATAAAACACTTTCCTCTCTCACCGCCTGCAGGGATGTGATGAAGACAGAGCATGTAGTGGAAAATACCACTTGGAGGTCTCTTCCAACCTGGTTGATTCTATGATAAAACTCTCTCCTCTCTCACTGCCTGCAGGGATGTGATGAAGACATAGCATGTAGTGGAAAATATTACCTGGAGATCTCTTCCAACCTGGTTCATTCTATGATTCTATGGGCAACCTGTGCCAGTGTCTCACCACCCTCACTGGAAAGAACTTTTCCTAGCAACTTACATGAACTCCTGGAACTGAGCTGTGATTTTAGGAGCTGATCTAGCTCCTTGCCATCATGCTCTATGCTCTTCTTAGTGATGGAGTACATTAGGCTGAACCACAGGAGAGCAAGCTGAACATACTAGCCAAGGAGCAGCCCTCTCCTAGGGAAAAAACTTGTTCCTCTGAATGTAGCCTTTCAATGCATCTTTATGGCTTCCCTACTCTTGTGCTAGAACGGGCAAACCTCTTGGGTCTTTTTTCCTATTAAAAACATCTTCTAGAAGAGTCTGGGGTTTGGTTTTGAGGTTTTGTTTGGTTGTTACTTTTTGTTCTTCTCTTCTCCAAAGAAGATGTAGCTTTTCCTTCTAATTACAAACCCTGCACTAACTTTTGCCCTCAATTTATTCCTGGAGAATTTGAATTCATTTGTTCTTGTGCCAACTTTGTCCCCTAGCCCTTGACAAGGACACATTGATTCACGCTCTGTGTGTGTTCATAAAGAGAGAACACATCCCCTACTCAATCTTTGTTTTCATAGGCTAACCAGGCCAATCCTTTCACTCTCTTCACACACCAATCTGCTTGCTTTCTTGTTTTATTTTGGTGTACCCATTCCATCCTAATTTTAACAGAGCTCAGGCATATGTTTTTTGCAGGTGAAATCCAACCTACCCTTTTTCTGGTAGCAATAATATCTTAGAATCATAGAATCAGTCAGGGTTGGAAGGGACCACAAGGATCATCTAGTTCCAACCCTCCCTGCCATGGGCAGGGACACCCTACTCTACATCAAGCTGGCCACAGCCTCATCCAGCCTGGCCTTTAACACCTTCACCTCCTTGCATAAACAATAGTAATACAGAACTGGAGGCACTTAGGCACACTAAGCTGATCCCAAATGTTCTAAGGAAGGAAAATGCTTGAGAGAGATATGGATGTAAAAGAAGAAAAGGACATTTATCATGTTCAAAAAGAGCAAAACAAAGAAAAGCTCTGAAAATCAGAGAATTATTCCTTCTCCAGCTCCACTAGATAAGCTCCACCTAGCTTGGTGTCATCTGCAAATTAACAGTGCAGGAAAACATACTCCAGGCAGGCCAGGAGCAACAAACCAGTAATTGCTGCATGAACTTGTGTGACTTCACAGCATTTTCAAAGGTATCAATTTCTCCAGAGGAAACAGGTTACAAAATTCACTGGTTTAAATGAGCAGGCCACCAAAGTAAAATCCCACTGCAAGTTACAACAACCTTGATAGAAATACCTTAGATGATATTAATTTTCTATTACCACAGTGTACCAGTGAAAATCTTGTATTTAAAGATGAAAATAGAAGTGCACAGTAAATCCAGACAGCAGGCCTGGAATGTACAATCAACATCATATAACTGATCTCCTTCTATGATCAGGTGAGCTGCTTGGTGGCTGTGGGGAGGCCTGTGGATGTGGACTATCTGGACTTCAGCAAGGCCTTTGACACTGTCCCCCACAGCAAACTGCTGGCTAAGCTGTCAGCCCACAGCTTGGATGGCAACACTCTGTGCTGGGTGAGGAACTGGCTGGAGGGCCGAGCCCAGAGAGTGGTGGTGAATGGTGCCACATCCAGCTGGCAGCTGTCACTAGTGGTGTCCCTCAGGGATCAGTGCTGGGCCCCATCCTCTTTAACATCTTCATAGATGATCTGGACATGGGCATTGAGTCAGTTATCAGCAAGTTTGCAGATGACACCAAGCTGGGGGCTGATGTGGCTGGGCTGGAGAGCAGAACGGCTCTGCAGCGGGACCTTGACCGCCTGGACAGATGGGCAGAGTCCAAGGGGATGGCATTCAATGGCTCCAAGTGCCAGGGGCTGCACTT
>WAAF01015574.1:11013-32551 GCA_013400475.1 Tricholaema leucomelas | reverse complement strand
TGTGGCAGGGGGGGTTGGACTTGATGACTTCTTTGAGTCCCTTCCAACCCTGTGATCCTGTGATGTATGCTTTTCTATTCAAATTTATGCCTAATTATTTAAAGTTCACGCAACCTGGATTTAGGTTCTTGAGAACACAATTTGGACGCAAAGCCTAACACTTTAATGTAGACCAGAATTAATGTTCATATAGTCTGGATAGGTTTGATATGGACAGAATAATTCAGTCCAGCAGCATGGTACTTCCCCAAGACTGATCCTCAGCTACAGCTGAGGACAAGGACAGAAGCATGCTTGGCTTCAACCTATTCTTACCTTCACTGTTTAGATGAGAACTCTTACCCACTTCATCTACTTCTCTCTAGTCTTCTGGGACAAAATAGAGATGCTTTCACAATGAGGTCAACAGCATTTCACTAGAGGCTCCCAGCATCACACTTCTCTTATTTCCTCTTTCATTCCTTCACAGGGCAGGATTTCAGCTCAAAACCATTTTTCATACAAATCACCTTTTAAAGTTGCTCAATTTTAATACAGTTATGATAAGTATATTTTCATATTTTATGGAGAGATAGATGCACACTGACAATTTCTCATGTATCGTATTAGTATTCCTTGTGAATAATTTTATCGGTGACACCTCTCCCTGATAGTTCTTGTACCTTACACTGAGCTGCAGAACTATTTCTCAGGCATAAAACCGGTACAAGTTTTGCTGTGATTATTTTGTTCCCCATTTTTACATTGATTGTTGCTGTTCTGCTGTACTCAGCAAGTCTTCTGAACTTTATTTGTATTTCAGTCAGATTAGGAGTAACACTGGGGCCTGATTTTCATGCAGTGGTTCTCATCAGAACCTGTGGTAGCATCTGTGTGCATATTTTAAGTTTCTGCTACTTGAATTAGAGTCTACTATATCAAGTTTTAGTGATCCATTGACCTTTGAAATTGCTAACGTCTAATAAAAGAACAAAGAGAAACCTCTTGCCAGGAGTGTATTTACACAATTCCCCAATGACAGAGGATAGACAGACTGCCTACACTTCAAGGAATCACCAACTGGTTTAGTTTTGTCCTTCCTTCTCTGTAGCAAAAGTTGAAATGGTTTCTTTAAGATATACTTTAGGGAATATGTCCAAAACTATAAAGGAAATTCTATGTTTGGTGTGCTTTTACTCTTCACAAGCTTTATTCTTATGCATTTTTTATTTCTCCTTACTCTCTGCAGAAGTGCTTCACTTCCATAAAGTCTATTTTTATTCAGTGTTCATTCCCACATAGTCAAATCAGTATCATCATGTAAACACAAGCACACAGCATTCAGTCATTCTTTAAAATGTACTGCTGCCCTATAGGTTTATTTTTAATTCCATCTGGTTAGAAAGCATATACATAAATACAAACTGAATTCATTAGCAAAGAGAATATCTTTTTATAAACTAGCAAAACAGAAGTCTGATTATTTGCATAATTATAGAGCTAATTTTTATGTAATAACTTGGTTGTCTTCTGTTTATAACAAAAATCAGTTTCAGATGTTTCACACAGAATCACAGAAACATTCAGGTTGGAAGAGACCCTCAAGATCACCAAGTCCAACCTATAACCCTACTCTACAAGATTCATTTTAAACCATATCCCTAAGCACCACATCCAAACCACCCTTAAACACATCCAGGGTTGAGGACCCCACCACCTTCCTAAGCAGCTCATTCCAGTGCCAGATCATTCTCTCTGTGAAAAACTTTTTCCTAATGTCCAATCTAAACCTCCCCAGTGTCAGCTTGAGGCCATTCCCCCTTGTTCTCTTTCCAATTACATGTGAGAAGAGCCCAGCACCAGCATCTCAACACTGTCCCCTCAGGGAGTTGTAGACAGCAATGAGGTCTCCCCTCAGCCTCCTCTTTTTCAAACTAACCACTCCCAGCACCCTCAGTCACTCTTTATAAGATTTAGATTTACTCTCTGGGCCACTCATCAGTCATTATTCAGTCAACCTTCTTAAAATGCAGTGGCTACATTTCAAATCCTGCCCTGAATGGTCGTATTATTGCAATTTGTAGAGGAAATATGTTCCCAAGTATGGAGTCTTAGGTTGTATTTGCTAAGAAATAAAAAGTTATTGTGAGTGTTGTAGCCAAGGATGCGGTTTATGAGATTTACCATTTATAAGTTCTAGAGAAAATAGTGTGCAGAGCGTTGTCATTTCTATTATTTGCAGTGGTTGCTGTGTAAAGGTTAAAGAAAGATCTCTACCTTTTTCAGTCTACATGAGACCACTTTAAGACTTCATCTGTTTAGTCAATAAATAGATATCTGCAATGCTAGTCACAAATTCTGGAGCAAAACTATTAGATTAAACTGTTAGCTCCTTTCTTTTCTTTCCCCTTACCGAGTTTCTTTCATCCCATAGCAACATTAAGAAAAGTAAGAAATTCTCTTCTACAGGAATATTGCAGAGTTTGCTTTTATTCTACATTGAAATATAAATTGCAAGGTCACAGGATCACAGGATGTTAGAGGTTGGAAGGGACCCAAAGAGATCATCAAGTCCAGCTCCCCTGTCACAGCAGGACACAGCTGTGTCCTAGCTCAGGACACACAGGAACACATCCAGACAGGCCTTGAAAGTCTCCAGAGAAGGAGACTCCACAACCTCTCTGGGGAGCCTGTCCCAGTGCTCTGTGGCCTTTACAGGAAAGAAGTTCCCCCTTGTGTTGAGGTGGAACCTCTTGTGCTGCAGCTTACGTCCATTGCTCTTAGTCTTATCACAGGAAGCAAGTGAACTGAGCCTGCTGTCCCGATCCTGACACCCAACTCTCAGATATTTATATCATTCAGTTCCAACCCCCCACCATAGGCAGGGACTCCTCCCTTGAACAGATCAATCAAGGCCTCATTCAGCCTGGCCTTGAACACCTCCAGGGAGAGAGCATCCACAACCTCCCTCAGCAACCTGTGCTAGTGTCCCACCACCCTCACTGGAAAGAACTTCCTAATATCCAGTTCAAATCTCTCCTCTGCCAGTTTAAAACTTGCCTTGTCAGGACTGAAGGATTAAGTCCAGATATTTGCTGTGTTGCAGTTAGCCTGAGTGAGTTTTCAGTGTCACTTGACTTGAAATCTTTAATTAGCAAGTGCTATTTTTTATTTACCATTGATAGTTTTTAATACATTGAGAATAAAAAAATATAGCGCAAAGAATTTGGAAAGGTTTTATGACTTACTTTTAGTTCAGTTCTCCTCTCTGCCAGTTTAAATGCATTACTCTGTGTAATTTGTAATTATGCCATTTGTGCAAGTTTGAGCCTAGCTAGCATGTTTTGGTGAGAAGAACTAGATGATAGCCTGAGAAATGAAAACAATGGTGAGGTCTACTTCGCTCACAGTCTTGCTGAGATATGTACAAAAGAAAGGCAAAACAAAGATTAGGTCATTTGCTTCTTCTCTTTGCTAGGAGCTTCTGCCTGCTGGGGAGGTTGTGGCTGCTGGCTGGACTCCATCCTGCTTTCTAGCCTCACCCTTCCTTTGCTTGGCTGCTTCACCTTGCTTTTTTAACCCTCTTGGTCGAACCTCCATTCTTCCTTGGGATTGGGATAAGGTTGAGAGGGGTAGAGGGAAGGTGAGGGGTGGTTGAGAGCCCTTCCNGATAAGGTTGAGAGGGGTAGAGGGAAGGTGAGGGGTGGTTGAGAGCCCTTCCTGGGGACTCAGGTTTCTGGGAGGGGAATTGTGTCTGTATTACCTTTTTACCTTGTATATTTCTCTCTATATCTGTATATACTGTAAATATCTGCTTGTACATTGTGCCACCTGTAAATATAAGCTTCATTCAAATTTCCAGAGCAGGCTGAGTCTAGTCTGGGTAATTTCTAAAAGTGTGGGGGAGCGGGGGACACCCAAACCATCACACCTGTCATTAAAAGATCTTGTCAATAGTCCCTCCCCAGCCATCCCATAGCCCCCTTCAGATACTGGAAGGCCACTCCAAGGTCTCCTCGAAGCCTCCTCCAGGCTGAAGGGCTCCAGCTCTCATCACCTGTCTTCATAGTAGAGCTGCTTCAGCCCTCTAAGTCTCAGAAATTAGTCCAGTCATTTAACATAAAGAAAGCTGGGTGTAGATTGGAAGAGTAGGGAATATGCTTAGAGATAAAAAATACCAATTTTCAAAATAATAACTGCCACTGCATTGATTTTTTTCAAAAGCACAGACAGCAGGGGAATGGCACAATCTCTGCATTCTACTGTGAATCAGGGAAGAACTTGCAGAAGTATTGAGCTTAGACACTGTAAAAAGTATGTAAAAACCATAAGATTATTCAAAGTGACCAAACCAACCAACCAAAACTGAAATCCAAAAGACTTCCCAAAGCCATGAGCTATGAAACTTTGGGATTACTGAGAAGCCTTCTTGTTTACACAGTCATTATTACGAAAGACCTGTGTAAATGATCCGCCCTTTGACAGAAGATGCAAGGCCTGATGGTGGTGTACTTTGCAGTTTTAACTCCGCAAATGTTGGGAAAAGCACTGGCTATTGATACTTGGCAGAAAAAGACTGGCTTGTCACACTTGTTTACCAGGAAAGAAATACGAAAGGATTTCAATGTCATCATTTAGCTATGATATTTTTCTGAAAATATTTCATTCTTGGAGGTCTCTTCCAACCTGGTTGATTCTATGTTTCTATGATCCTCCTTCTGACCGTTCTAGTCACAACCTCATCATTCCATTAACACCACTACCTTCTGAAGAGAAAATGGCCAAGAAAGGTAAAAGGTGAAACTATGGTTCTGAGGGAAAACCTAGCTATCTTTTTGTTAAGCTTCTATCATTTTCCATCCTTTACAATGACAATAAACCTTTTTATTTATTCAGTTATACCAAGCATTCCACACTTAATGATTCTATTAGCTCTCAGACGAAATCCACAGCATATTCCTCATTTTTAATTTTGCCAAAGAAAATGGGAATAGCACTTCAGAATTTAATACAAGGTATGCTTATTGATCTACACTTTTTTTTATTACTGGTTAATTCTCAAATAGTAGCATGTATAACATATAAAGCACTCAGAAGGAAATCCACTACCACCACCACCAAAAATAGAATGAGTCATCATCCTTGATTTAATAACTAACAGCTTTGTTGCTTTGTTTAAATGTAGTTTGATTGAGTTCACTGGGCTAAGAATCACAGAATTACCCAGGTTGAAAAAGTCCTCTAGGATCATGAAGTCCAACCTGTCATCTAACACCTTACTTAACTAAACCATGGCACTAAGTGCCTCATCCAGCCTACTCTTAAGCACCTCCAGGGATGGTGAATCCACCACCTCCCCAAGCAGGCCATTCCAATGCAAATCACTTTTTAGGTGAAGAATTTCTCCCTGAACCTGCCCTGCCACAGCTTGAGGCTGTGTTCTCTTGTTCTATCACTGGGTACCTGGGAGAAGAGACCAACCCCACCTGGCCACAACCTCACTTCAGCTAGTTGAGGTCCGCCCTGAGCCTCCTCTTCTGCAGGCTGGACACCCCCAGCTCCCTCAGGTTCTCCTCACAGGGCTGTGCTCCAGCCCCCTCATCAGCCTTGGCTCCCTTCTCTGAACACATTCCAGCACCTTCAACATCTTTCTTGAATTGAGGGGCCCAGAACTGGACACTGGACTCAAGATGTGGCCTGATCAGTGGTGAGTACAAGAGCAGAAGCACTTCCCTGATCCTACTGGTCACACTATTATTGATAGAGGCCAGGATGCCATTGGCCTTCATGGCCACCTGGGCACACTGCTGGCTCATGTTCAGCTGCCAACCAGTATCCCCAGGTCCCTCTGTGCCTGGCTACTCTTCAATTACTCTGTCCCCAGCCTGTAGCACTGCATGGGGTTGTTGTGGTCAAAGTGCAGAACCTGGCACTTGGACCTTTAAAACTGATGGCATTGGACTGTGCCCATCTGTACAGCCTGTTCAGGTCCCTCTGCAGAGCCCTCCTACCCTCTAACAGATCAACACATGCTCCCAACTTGGTGTCATCTGCCAACTCACTGATAGAGGACTCAATTCATTCATCCAGATCATCAGTGAACATATTAAACAGGACTGGGCCCAGCACTGCTCCCCTGGGGCACACCACTAGTGACATCTGCCAACTGGATGTAGCACCATTCACCACCACTCTCTGGGCCCAGCCATCCAGCCAGTTCTTAATCCAGCACAGAGTACCCCTGTCCATGTCACGAGCTGCCAGCTTGGCCAGAAGTTTGCTATGTCAGACAGTGTCAAAGGTCTTGCTGAAGTTCAGGCAGACTGCATCCGCAGCCTTCCCCACATCCACCAGGCATTCACCTGGTCATAAAAGAGATCAGGTTGGTCAAGCAGGACCTGCCCCTCCTAAATCTGTGCTGGCTGAGTCTGATCCCCTGGCCATCCTGTAGGTGCCCTGTGATTGCACTCAGGATGCGATCAGCCTGTGTGGCCAGCGTGACATCGTGCTGAGACTGCATGACATCCTGCCTTCTGCACCTGAAGGTTCTACTTAGAATTTCTGAACATATATACAGATCATCTAGAAGGATCTAGGAGACAAGGTCAGAGATCATCTGCATCCTTTCCCCAGAAGCGGGGAAGATTCAAGCCTCAATGTCCAACAAGACAGAGTCCCCTGAAAGCATTTGGGGACTGTCTGGACTGTGGCTAGCCCCTGCAAGGGTACTAATAATAATCTGTGAGTAAATGCTTAAATGCCTCTTTTTAATTCTCTATTGCCTTCTGCCATAGAGCAGAAAGAGCTGGGCCCATTTACTGGGCAAATGGCTTATTGATCACAAGTGGAATTTGACTGTGGGAATAGTCTCTTCCAGTTAAATTAATGTTTATCTATTTTACTGGTTATTACTAGATCTAGATATTATCCACAGAATGTTTCCATGACTGTGTAAGAACCAAAATATTACTAAAATTAGTGTTTGGGGTTGGTGAGAGTTCTGAATAGCAAAATTAATAAACAATATTAATTTTGGAAAATATCATCTCGCAGCAATTAACTTCCCCTCCCCAACAATACTGTAGAGCATTTTATAATTTATTTTTTATACAATATTTCCATTGAATCATAAAAGTGCTCAGCATACGTGACAAACAACTATTTGTTGCTTTGAACATCTAGCAAGTCAATCTACAGGCAGAACAAGAGATGCACATATTCAGTTGTGATGGTTTGGGTGTCCCCTGCCCCCCACCACTTTAGAAATCACCCAGACTAGACTCAGCCAGCTCTGGAAATTTGAATGAAGCTTATATTTACAGCTGGCACAATGTACAAGCAGATATTTACAGTATATACAGGTATATACAGAAATATATAAGGTAAAAAGGTAATACAGACACAACTCCCCTCCCAGAAACCTGAGTCCCCAGGAGGGGCTCTCAACCACCCCTCACCTTCCCCCTACCCCTCTCAACCTTACCCCAGTCCCAAGGAAGAATGGAGGTTCGGCCAAGAGGATTAAGAAGCAAAGGTGAAATCAGCCAAAGAGAATGGAGGGGGAGGTTAGAAAGCAAGATGGAGTTCAGCCAGCAGCCTCAGCTTCCCAGCAGGCAAAGAGCTGAGAGCACAGCCCAGAGTGATGTGCCCAAGCAAAGCGCAGAGCAAAGTGACTTTATCTTTCGTTTTGCTTTTCTTCTTTACACATCTCAGCAAGACTGTGAGCAAAGTAGACATCACCATTTTCATTTCTCAGCCTGTTATCTAGTTCTTCTCACCAAAACATTCTAGCTAGCTTCAAACTAGCACATCAGTGCTTACAGTAGTTAACCAGATCACGTTTTACTGGGAAATTATGTCAATAATGGGGTTTACTGAGCATTGCTATGCCTCAGATGTTTGTCGCAGATGTTCCAGATAAGAAAATACATCATTTATATAAGCACCAAGCATATGTCTTTTCATGCCTGGGAAGTGAGAAGAAATTCCCATTTCTGTGCCACCAACAAGCATTACTCATTCCATTCATATAATCATTGAATAGAATCACTGAATCATAGAACTGGTTATGTTGGAAGGGACCTCAAAGCTCATCCAGTTCCAACCCCTTGCCATAGGCAGGGACATCTCCCACTAGAACAGATTGCTTAAGGCCTCATCCAACCTGGCCTTGAGCACCTTCAGGGAGGGAGTAGACACAACCTCTCTGGGCATCCTGTGCCAGCGTCTCACCACCCTCATTGGAAAGAACTGCTTCCTAATATCCACTTTAAATCTCCCCTCTGGCACTTTAAACCCATTACTCCTCATCCTGTCATTACAGGACCTTGTCAATAGTTCCCGCCCAGCCCTCCTGTAGTCTCCCTCCAGATATTGGAAGGCCATTCCAATGTGTCCTAGAAGCCTTCTCCAGGCTGCAGAACCCCAACTCTCTCAGCCTGTCCTAATAGCAGAGCCGCCCCAGCTCTCTGAGTATCTTCATGGCCTCTTCTGGACTGGCTCCAACAGTTCCACATCCTTCTTGTTTTGGTGGTTCTGACAGTTCCATGTCCTTCTTGTTTTGGGGGCTCAGGAGAGCAAAGGAGCAGAATCCCCTCCCTTTCCCTGCTGGCCATGCTGCTCTTGCTGCAGCACAGCCCACGGTTGCTATCTGGGTCATACCAAACACCACAACAATGAAGCCTTTTTTAATTAGTGTTTGTTGGCTTCATTTTACCTTTCTTTTCAGATAAAAAAGAATCCACTTATATTTGCATTACTGATTACTTAATTATAAAGTCTCAGACTGCAACTTTAAAGGTTACTAAGATATCATAGCATTAATAGAGTACGTATTTGGAGATTTGCTGATGACTTAGGACAGCCAAAGATTACTAAGGTTGATTATTGATGATATCCACATGCAAATTTTTTTTGTTAGACTGTCAGTGTGCGTTGCTAAGTGCATACTTAAAATATACATAATTAAAACCTACTTTAATTAAAGTTTATATACTTTAAAATAAATCAAACATTTTTAAATAACTGAAAGCATAAAATTCACATTTCTTAGCTCTGCTCTAAATGTCTACAAGTGCAGTTGAATTAAATAGGTTTTGGAGTCTTTGCTAGAGAAGAAAGATTGTATTTAATGCTATTTTTTAATAAAACTTTATTAGTAGTAAAATAAAAAGAGATTGCTAAAGAAGGGAGAAGATAATTTACCTTCTTTGGATTTGCACATTAAAAGTCAATTTGAAGGAATTGTCAAGAAAATGATGTTTTGTCTTATATGCTCCAATTTTGCAATCATTTAAGTCAAAGGAAATGCTTTTGGTGCCTTTGCTTTTGGTAGGGAGTAGCTATTTTGATTTCCAGCCAAATGTATTGAATGATACTCATGCTCTGCCTTGATACAGAAAACATGCTTCAAATCTCTATTTGCTGTTACATCCGTGTAAGACAGTGAACAGTGTCATATATTTCTTTGAAGGAACTTAACGGCAAATATTACAGGTCTCCTACAAACGAAAAGTCTGCTAACTGTAAGTGTGCATGGCAAATTCATGTAACAGTGAACATAGAATATATTGCAAATTTATGTCTTCAGAGCTAACACTCATTTCTTTGTCATGGCAACATGATCTAAAGTATATGTTATTGTTGTTAGGTTTTGAATACTAGCAGTATCCAGTGCATATATATCTGTAAATCCTGAAGATGGATGGTAAAACTCAAAGTAGATCACTTAAAGGAGAAGGAATAAGTGCTGCAAAAATATGTTTAAGGTCTTTTTGTTTGGTTTGGTTTGATTTTGGGGAATTTTTATATTGGCTTGGGTTTTTTTGTGATTTTTTTTTGTTTGTTTTTGTTTTTTCCCATAGTTAACCTTGCAGAAGAGTATAAGAAACCCTTAACATCAGATTTCCATTTGACCTCAGAATCTGCACACACATGCACAAATTTCATTTGGTGGGTTCAGTTGAGAATGCAGAATACACTGGTAAATAAACGTTAATCCTTCAGCTGAAGTGCAGAAGTGCTTTCACCCCTGCAGGCAGGAGATAAATATGCTAATTAGGCAAGCCTGACTTTCCAGTGATTTGCAGGTGAAAATGTAACTGGTGATAATTAAAGGCTAATTTCCATTAGCTTGCAAGTGGGAACCAGGTGCTCTAAAGAAAGAGACAATTCTGTAGTGTGAAATCTCCTTTTGGGGGGATGGGAGGAAGAAAGCAGGGCTATGTTGGATTGCTGTTGTCTTTTTCCCAGCCTTAAACATTCTGGTTTTGGTGAAGTAGAGGACAGCTGTGAAACAGTAAGATGCAACCTTTCTGTAGGTTTTGAAAGGTTATTTTTGTTTAATTTTATCATTATTTTGCTCAAGAGCTGACAAATCTGAGTTAGATAGTAATTCTGAAAGTGTTTTGGTTATTTAAATGTTAGCAGAATGTTACCATCACAGGCAATGTGGCCTGGTGTGAATCCTACTTTAAAGCTTTTTTTGAGATGCTGTTGTGGGATACCCCAAATTCCTCTCTTCTCCCAAACTCACTCCGTGGGTTTAAATGGGAGAGAAAAGGTGTGAAAACCTGCTTCCCCCTCTCTGCCCTACAGACTTGAAGGGGGGCAACAAAACATGCTTTTCTGTATGTGGGCTGACCCATGTGGAAGCCCACGCTGGAATCAGGCTGGTGAATGGCTGTGTTTTCACACCCAGTATAAATGGTACATGGACACTTTGTCTAGAAAAAGCATAAATAGAGCAAAGGTTCCTGCCTTGAGGGTTCCTGCCTTGATAGTTACCATCTTGAAAGAGCTTCTGCTCTAACAGAGTGTCTGGCAGGACAGGTTTCTGCCATGACTGGAACTTCCCCACTTTTGTATGGCTCTTGGTTTTATCCCATCCCTGCTTTTGTACAGTTCTCCTCACTATTGTATCCTTTTGTGCAAACCGGCAGGCTTGGCAAGCCTGGGGTCCTTTGAGAGAGAGCTGGTGACATCTGGACTGCCCTCCCTTAGACCCTATCAGTAGCCAACTTCCTGGCTGCCTCCTGAGACTGGGACACCCTAGCAGTTTTGGCTCTCCCCTGCCGCTGTGAAGGCAGCATCATTCCACAACCATCCCACTCAGGAAGAAGTCTCGAGGTATCTTCAAGTTTGGCAGCTCTGTGACTTGTCTCAGGCTTCTGCAGCATGGATCTCTATTATTGGATATTGCCTGCAATGTCAGAAGGCTGCTCCTGCAAAGGAAACCAGTAAGGAATCATTCCCAAATGCCTATCTCACCTCTGTGAGTAAGCTTTTCCCTTAATCTTCTGCTCAGCTTGATTGATAGTTGAGTAAAGCTGTGTTTACAGCTTAGCCTTTTCCATTTCCTGACTTCCTGAATATCTAAATGTATCAATAATATCCTTTTTTGGAAGATATTCCTGATCGAACTGAATCTGTTAATAAACTCAACTAATTTTTGTATGTAGTTTGGGGGCAGGGTTCCAGGAAAATAAAATAATTCTATTTTTTATAATTCCTGGCTTGGCCACATTAATTCCCTGCCTCCACGACAGATGCTCATTAAAGGAATCTCTTTCTAGAGTTTCTGTCAATGACAGCTTTCAAAGGCACCCCTAAGAGCAAATCTTCATATAGGTTTGGAGCATTAGACCTTCCCACTTTTTTCCATCTTGCCTGCATAGCAGGATGTGTTCCTTTTCTAGTCAGTCTTCCCTTTGAAGACTCCCTCATCCACTGAAGTTCAGGATTTTACTCCCAGACTCTCTCCTTTTACAAGGCAGCACGACCACTTTCACAGGTGCTGTCACAAAATATTTCATTCTGAGTTGGGTTAATTTAGGTAGGGTTTTTTTTTTCTGAAAAAGTTTTCTGGTTAGAGAGTTACATGTAATTAATTACTGGCTGAGTCTACATATCATAATTAGCCATTCTGAATTGATGAAACTATAAACTAATTTTCTAACAAGCTTAACCTTTTTCTTGCAAGCTGGTGGAGTTGCAGACTTTTAAGCTCCGTAGAACACTCAGTCAATGTGTACTTAGGCTCTGGGTTGTTTGTAGTATCTAAAAATCAAATGTTCCTTTCCTAGGGCAAGTTTACAGGTGTGAAACCTTAAAGTACCAACTGGGTGTCTGATTTAGTTCTAAGCTATTCACTTTTAGAATGCTCTTTACCCATGTTACCTGCTTTTTAACTAATCTCTGTGATCCTGTGATCTATTAGCATCAGGGACTGGAACGGACNTATATTAAACTATATATATAGTTTATATAAACTATATAAACTAGAGGTTATTCACATGGGACAGAAATTGTGAGAGCTTGCCTCAGTTTAGGAGAATCATTTTTACCTTTAAATGAGGAGTAAACATCTTGATTTCAGTCTTCCTGTTAGTACTTTAAAATACAATCCCTTATCTCAGAAAAAGGTTTCACTGCCCTGTTTTTACAAACAATTATCACCAATTAGGGCATTTCTTGAAAATCTTCAGGTTAAAATTTCTTTTGAAAGTGGCATTTGTATGTGTGTATGTATATAAAATAACTGCATTTGTTTGTGTATTTGATTGAGTGGGACTGCAGACAGTTTAGTTGCCAGCTGGAGATCTGAGTGGCATCCTTCAGAAGTGAAGCTGATTTCTAGCAGGTTTGTCTTGCAAAAGTGAGGAGACCTTTAGAGAGAACTGGTTAGGAATGCTGCAGTAAAAGCCTGTGNAATTTAGGTAGGGTTTTTTTTTTCTGAAAAAGTTTTCTGGTTAGAGAGTTACATGTAATTAATTACTGGCTGAGTCTACATATCATAATTAGTCAGTCTGAATTGATGAAACTATAAACTAATTTTCTAACAAGCTTAACCTTTTTCTTGCAAGCTGGTGGAGTTGCAGACTTTTAAGCTCCGTAGAACACTCAGTCAATGTGTACTTAGGCTCTGGGTTGTTTGTAGTATCTAAAAATCAAATGTTCCTTTCCTAGGGCAAGTTTACAGGTGTGAAACCTTAAAGTACCAACTGGGTGTCTGATTTAGTTCTAAGCTATTCACTTTTAGAATGCTCTTTACCCATGTTACCTGCTTTTTAACTAATCTCTGTGATCCTGTGATCTATTAGCATCAGGGACTGGAACGGACCTTGGAAGGGACCTTGAAAGGTCATCCAGTCCAGCGCCCCTGCCAGAGCAGGATCGGCTATACCAGATTACACAGGAACGTGTCCAGAAGTGTTTTGATTATGCCAAATCTATCACTGAAGGTACCAAGAAGGAAAAACAAAACACAAAAAGCAACAGTAGCACAACTATTTATGTTTTAAGCAATAGTTTAGAGGTTAAACTATATATAGTTTATATAANACTGGTTAGGAATGCTGCAGTAAAAGCCTGTGCAGGCAGGCAGGCAGGCAGGCAGGCCACCTCGCCTTCTCAGTTTTGTGCTAGCAGTGTCAAGAGAATAGATGTGTCTTTCTGAGCTCTTTGTAGATTTTACTGCATCAGCATCTTTTACAGAAAAAATGTTCTGCTAGTCCATTTTTGCTCTTTTTTTTCTATTAGATCTAATTGTAATTCTGTTTTACATTAGAAAGAGATTTTATGTTCTTATAGCCGTGCTTCTAGAGGGAGGGAGTTGCAATGAGACTTTCATTTTTACGGACAGCTATGTAAATAGAATGGTGGAATCCAATACAGTATAATTACATTGATCACTAAATCTGATGTGGTTTTGTTCTTGTAAGTCTCTCCTAAAATATTTCATGGAAAGGCAGAATAAAACAGCTTTAAAAAAAAAAAAAAAATCAAATCAGCAGCAGCAATGGTTAATATGCATTTACTTATTACAGCATTGAAACATTCAGATTCTCTATGTGTCAGTTCAAATGGGCCTCGCAGGCTGCATTAAGGAAACCAAAATGCCTTCTTCAGACTGAAAATACCTTACCCTGTAAACTGCAATTGCTGTAATTAGTAGAATGAATGATGAAGAAGGGCATTTTGTGAAAATTTGTCAGCTTAGAAACTTCCCTGTAGAATTTAACTTGTCCTAAAGATATTATTCTGTTTTAGTAGGTTGTTCCATCATCAACTTCTTGGATATTTTATCTCCAGAAACACTCGTGATAATATTACAAAAAATAATAATAATAGGTGTTTATTTCCCACTAGTATTCTGTTAAGTAAATAATGAGTCAAAGAGCTATTCATCCAAATGTTCTTCAAGCTGCTTTACATAGAATCACAGAATGATTTAGCTTGGAAGGGACCTCAAAGTTCATCCAGTTTCACCTCTCACTAGAACAGGTTGCTCAAGGCCTCATCCAACCTGGCCTTGAACATCTCCAGGGAGGGAACTGACACAACCTCTTGGGGCAACCTGTGCCAGTGTCTCACCACCCTCACTGCAAAGAACTTTTTCCTAACATCCACTTTAAATCTCCCCTCTGTCAGTTTAAAACCATTACTCCTCATCCTTTCATTACAAGACTTTGTCAATAATCCCTCCCCAAAACTCTTGTAAACCCTTTTCCGATCCTGGAAGATCATTCCAACGTCTCTTCAAAGTCTTCTCTTCTCCAGGCTGCAAAGCCCCAACTCTCTCAGCCTGTCCCCATAGCAGAGCTGCTGCAGCCCTCTGAGCATTTTCGTGGCCTCCTCTGGACTGGTTCCAGCAGTTCCATGTCCTTCTTGTGTTGGGGGCTCCAGAACTGCACACAGTACTGCAGGTGGGGTTTCAGGAGAACAGAGTAAAGGGGCAGAATCCCCTCCCTTTCCCTGCTGGCCATGCGGCTCTTGCTGCAGTCCTGGACATGGTTGGCATGGTCTGTTACTGAATTTCCTAAAGCAGGAAATCTCTCACATTGCCTTTGTGCAGTACCTTTGCACCCATTAGACTTATAATTAAGGTTGCCTACAAACAATTTTAAAATATATTCCTCTCTTTGTATCCCAAAAAACAAACAAACAAAACAAAAACCAACCAACCAGAAAAACAAACAAAGAAACAACAACCAAAAAGAAAACCAACAAAAACTAAAAAAACATAGTAGTAAATTTTTGTCCTACTGATTTTTCTTGCTCAATAATGGGTTTGCCTGGATTTCTGTTTTGGGAAGATACCTGCTTGGCATGAATAATCTTCTGCATTTAATTTAATCTTATCTTTCTTTATGTTATAGTGTCTCTCTCCTTCTCACTCCCACTTTCTCAGAATTTAAAGTTGTGGCTTGGTTTGTTTTTGTTTTCATTTTATAATAGAATAGAATAGAATCAATCAGGTTGGAAGAGACCTCCAAGATCATCCAGTCCAACCTATCACCCAGCCCTATCCAGTCAACTAGACCATGAGACTAAGTGCCTCATCCAGTCTTTTCCTGAACACCCCCAGGGACGGTGACTCCACCACCTCCCTGGGCAGCCCATTCCAAGGGCAAATCACTCTCTCTGTGAAGAACTTCCTCCTAACATCCAGCCTATACTTCCCCCGGCACAACTTGAGGCTGTGTTCCCTTGTCCTGTTGCTGGTTGCCTGGGAGAAGAGACCAACCCCCCCCTGGCTACAACCACCCTTCAGGTAGTTGTAGACAGCAATGAGGTCTGCCCTCAGCCTACTCTTCTCGAGGCTAAACAACCCCAGCTCCCTCAGCCTCTCCTCATAGGGTTTGTGTTCCAGGCCCCTCACCAGCTTTGTTGCCCTTCTCTGGACACGTTCCAGCACCTCAACATCTCTCTTGAGTTGAGGAGCCCAGAACTGGACACAGTACTCAAGGTGTGGCCTGACCAGTGTTGAGTACAGGGGAAGAATAACCTCCCTCGTCCTACTGGCCACACTGTTCCTGATACAGGCCAGGATGCCATTGGCCCTCTTGGCCACCTGGGCACACTGCTGGCTCATCTTCAGCCTACTATCCACCAGTACCCCCAGGTCCCTTTCCTCCTGGCTGCTCTCCAGCCACTCTGTCCCCAGCCTGTAGCGTTGCTTGGGGTTGTTGTGGCCAAAGTGCAGAACCCTGCACTTGGCCTTGTTAAATCTCATCCCATTGGCCTCTGCCCACCCATCCAGCCTGTCCAGGTCCCTCTGCAGGGCTCTCCTACCTTCCAACAGATCAACACCTGCTCCTAGCTTGGTGTCATCTGCAAACTTAATGATGCTGGACTCAATCCCCTCATCCAGATCATCAATAAAGATATTGAACAGGACTGGGCCCAGCACTGATCCCTGGGGAACACCACTAGTGACAGCTGCCAACTGGATGTGGCACCATTCACCACCACTCTCTGGGCTCGGCCTTCCAGCCGGTTCCTGACCCAGCACAGAGTGAATTTGTCCAAGCCACGAGCTGCCAGTTTAGCCAGGAGCTTGTTGTGGCAGGCAGTGTCAAAGGCTTTGCTGAAGTCCAGGTAGACTACATCCACAGCCTTCCCCTCATTCACCTGGCGGGTAACCTGATCATAAAAGGAGATCAGGTTGGTCAGGCAGGACCTGCCCTTCCTAAACCCATGCTGGCTGGGCCTGATCCCTTGGCCATCCTGTAGGTGCTTTGTGATGGCACTCAAGATGACCTTTTCCATGACCTTGCCTTGCATTGAGGTCAGGCTGACAGGTCTGTAGTTTTCTGGCTCCTCCTTTCGACCCTTCTTGTGGATCGGTGTACAAATGAAGATTCAGAAAATCTTCTGGATTTCCTGTTTGTCTGATATGTGTCTTCTTGAATTTCACAGCTACTGGAAAACTAGTTTATCACACTTTAGTAAGTTCCTTATGCCCTTGTTTTTCAACATTGATAACTTAATTTTCTCATTGAAGTGCTGGAAAATGTGACATTTCACAAAGCAAATTGTAACAGAGAACTAGAAAGCAATAGAAAGGCTATTTTCTTTTTTTTCTTTACAAAAGGGGTTTTGCTGTTATTGCTGTTTAGAAAACCCACATGGATATTTTAAGAGATTTCTGGGTTTGTTTTTTTGTTTTTGGTTTTGGTTTTTTTTTTTTTTGTTAACGCTCAGAGAAGAAAGGAGAGAGAGAAGCAAGTTTTGGTACTTTAGTAGTAGGTGTCTCATCTTGCTCAACAGAGCTGCTTAAAACCAGCAAGGTGGGGCTAGGGGAAGGCGAGAAATATTCTTTAATAACATAAATAACATTTAATAACATAACATTTTAATAACATAAATAACATTTGGCTAATAAAACAGCCAAATGTAACTGGTTAATCAGAGTAAAAAGGAAGATGAATCTTCCTTCCTAATACATCTGGATATAGATGCAACTGTGAAAGCTGGTGTGGGCTCTGCATTTGCCATTTCCTGCCCAGAACTTCAACAAGTATATTATGTAGGCACACAAGGGAGAAAGAGAGAGAGGGAGAGAGAGAATTTGTTTACTATTTAGAAAGGAAAAAAAAAAAAATAGTAGCGTAGCCTCAACATATGCAGCTCCTCTCCACATGCTGCAGCTCCTGCCAGGAGCTTGCTTTTGCACGAGCTCTCCACAGGCTGCAGCTGCCTTCAGGGCACATCTACCTGCATGCTGTGTGGTCTTCCAAGGGCTGCAGTGTAGATGTCTGCTCTGGAGTGGTCTTTTACTGGGCTGTAGGGCCAGGACCTGCTTTAGCATGGTCATCTTCACAGACTTCCTGTGTCTGCGGAACCTCTTCACCTTCCTTTTCTGCAGTTGGTGCCTGCAGGGCTGTTCCTACCACATTTTCTCACTCCTTTCTCACAGCTGATAGAGTGTTTTTTACCCTTCCTGAAATATTACATCATAGAGATGCCACAGCTTTAAGACTCAGCTTTAGGCAGCAGTGAATGTGTTTTGGAGCCAGCTGGCAGTTGCTCTGCCCAACACAGGAGCAACTTTTGATCTCTTCTCACAGAGGTCACCCCTACAGTTCTATTTGCTCTGCTACCAAAACTTTGTCAAGTAAATTCAATACACTAGTTTATAAGCATGATAAAGAAAAAAAAAAAAAGTCTTTTCATTGTGCATATTTCTGTGGTGTACCAAATAGATATTTTATTTGTGTCATGATTCATGCTCACAAACCAGTTGGCCTTACAGGCACTGGCTTTTCCTCATGCATTGGTTTTACATGAGTGACTTGGTTGATTTGCTGCAATGTGACATTCATTTACAAGGCTGACTAGGTATCTAGTAGGGAAAACTGTCCAGTTCATGCAGTTTAAACCAGATCAGGATGGTTTGATTCATGACACAATTAAAACCAAGACATGGTGAAGTAAGAGTACCAGTAGGGTATCCCTACTGTCTGCAGAATCACAGAACATTGGTGGCTGGAAGGGATCTCAAAAGCTTATCCAGTCCAAACCCCCTGCCAGAGCAGGATCACCTACACCAGATTACACAGGAATACTGTTGCGGAGGGAATTCTGCTGCCTACGCCAATTGTGGCAGAGGGGAGAAATCAATTGGTGCAAGATGATATTCTATAAAAACATATACTTTATTAACTTCAATATTCTGAACTCTCATCACCCCAACCACTGAATTTTAATATTAATATTTGTTCTACACAGTTATGGAAGGCATTCTAGGAATAATATCAAACAGTAACTTGTTAATAACTACTATTATCTAGCAAACATTCAAACAGTAAACAGAGAGAGGAATTTCCCCGTGGACAAATGTCGCTTGGGGTCAATATGCTGTTTGCCCACTAGATGGGCTGAAGCTCTTTCTGCTCTGTGGCAGAAGGCGATAGAGAATTACAGAGGCATTAAATCATTTACTCACAAATTCTAATTAATTATCAATCATCCTCCAGGGCTAGGTCACAGCCTATACAAATGTCCAATCTTCAGGGAAGTCTGCCCTTGGACTTTGAGGCTGGAACCCTCCTGGCTTCAGGGGAAAGGACAGTCTCTGACCTTGTTCTCCTGGCTTCTTCTGGACACTCTGTCCAGGGATTCTTAGGCAGGACCTTCAGGTGCAGAGGCAGGATGTCGTGCAGCCTCGGCACGGTGTCACACTGGCCACACAGGCTGATCGTGTGCAGACAATTCAGGGATTCTTATGCAGCAGGTATGCAATAGGGTGCACAGAGACATGGGAGACTGAGCTCCATAGAGAAAGGCAGGCAATACAGGATCTAGTCTTGGTAACTCACCACAGTGGCGTGCAGGTGTGCACAGCCGGCTGGGAGCCCATGGGAGATTCTGTCTCCGTAGAGAAAAGTAGATAGCACAGGCAAATAGCAGCAAAGCAAGCAAGCAAGCAGGCAAGCAGACAGACAGGCCCTCATCCAGGTCATTGATGAATATATAGAGCAGAACTGCTCCCAGTACTGACCCCTGGGGTACTGATTCAAAGTGGCTCAGTAATCCTTTAAAAAAAAAATAAAAATTGAAAGCTGTTTGCTTTGCTTTTAACTTGGAAGGCTTTAATCACAACCAAAAAGAACTTTTGTGTATATTCATGAGCTAGAAACAGAGAGAGGTGTTTATTTATTCATATTTATTTTTTTTAATGCATGCTTTAATAGTGCTACTATCTTTGGGGTTTTCAACGATGCAAAGATTTCTCACTTGTCTTCTATGCATCCATGAGCACCTTTATATACACAGGACTGTTTTTTTCATCCTGCCATTGCAAGGCAGTAGTATAAATTAGAGATGCAAAACTGAGCGGAACTCAGCAGCTCCACTATAAAACCACAAAGGCATGCACAGGCTGTTGAGTGGAGGAACACAGTGTTCCTTGGACAAGAGAAGATTTAAGAATGTCAACTTCCAAAGATCTCAGAAGATCCTTACATAAGCAGGAGACTTAAATATTTCCCTCTCTCTCTCTCTGAAGCTTCTTTGCCCTCTGGCCACTCTCCAAATGTGTGTGAGCATTCTTGCTTTGCAAATATGGCCCTTTCAGCGCCCCACCAGAGCCTGCTGCCCAGAGGCGTATTTTGTTGTACATGGCATTATCAGGTCAGATTGCTGTATTTGAAGAAAAGCAGCAAACTTCACAAGACTCAGGGCTAGCTAGTGAATGCTGATACTGATCTGCTTTGTATTTACCTCATCCTATGCTTCACAGGACGACAGGAGTTAGAAGGGACCCAAAGAGATCATGAGTCCACCCTCCCTGCCACAGCAGGACCATACAATCTAGCTCAGGGCACACAGGAACACATCCAGACAGGCCTTGAAAGTCTCCTGAGAAGGAGACTCCACAACTGCTCTGGGAAGCCTGTTCCAGTGCTCTGGGACCCTTACAGTCAAGAAGTCCCCTCTTGTGTTGAGGGAGTAAGCTACGTCTTATATCTATTGCTCCTTGTCCTATCACAGGGAGCAAGTGATAAGAGCCTGTCCCCTCTATCCCAACCCCCAGCTCTCGAATATTTATAAACACTTATTAAATCCCCTCTTAGTCTTCTCTTCTCTAGACTCAACAGCCCCAGGTCCCTCAGCCTCTCTTCATAGGGCAGGTACTGTCATTCACAGACTCCCTGCTGGGTCTATGGTCTCATGCATGTGCTGGTTTGGGGATAATGGGAATATTTGAATGAGAGAAATTAGATTATTTGCTATATCAGTTAGTTGGGCAGTGGCAAGCATGGGCTTCAGAAGGCTTTTCCCCCATAAAGACATTTATTTGCACAACTTGTACACTTACATATACTTTCAATTCTATTCATATGGCAGTCTACAGATAATCTTCAGATCACACCCTTCACCCCCCATGAATACTAATTACACTGGTTAGTTAAATCAGACCTACACTGAATTCCTTCCATTCACACTTCTACTTATCTATCATCTACATCTAGATGGCACACCCTTGTTTCATAATACATTGACATATATCACTCCCATAATTGGCTGTGAAAGGGAAATCTGATGTCTGTATTGCCCATTTATTCTGCTGGACATATAAAAACAAGGACACAAACAAAGATAAGGGCAGTCTGTGGCTTTCCTGCTTGCCATATTAACTTCTCTGCCTGAATCTGTGCAACCCAACTAATAATTTCCTTTTTCCTGACCTTTTGCAGCTCACTTTGCATGTAAGTGGGATCCTGAGGTAAGGGAGAGGGCGGAAAGGGTGGAAGAAAGGAGGGAGGTTGGTTGGAAGCCTTCTCGGGCAGTCTAGCTGCTTGGGAAGGGGTTTTGTATTGCTTTTAACTCGTACATAGCTGTAAATATTTGTAATATATTGTATATAAATGCTTTTAAATTGTGTGAAGCTGTAAATATAGCTTCCTTAACTTCCAGCCAACTGAGTCTAGTCTGTGAATTGGGGGGGGGAGTGGGTAACACCCAAACCAGGACAATGCTACAAAGAGGTCACCACCCACTACAGTGGCTGGTGGTGTGTTTGCCGCTTCCCTATAGGTTATTCCAGTTCCCCTGCATTGCAGAGTCTCTGTCCCTTATCATATCATAGTATCACAGTATCATCAGGGTTGGAAGAGACCTCACAGATCATCAAGTCCAACCCTTCACCACAGAGCTCAAGGCTAGACCATGGCACCAAGTGCCACGTCCAATCTTGCCTTGAACAGGTCCAGGGACGGCAACTCCACCACCTCCCCGGGCAGCCCATTCCAGTAGCCAATGACTCTCTCAG
>WAAF01015574.1:0-11008 GCA_013400475.1 Tricholaema leucomelas | reverse complement strand
GAATGACCTCCCTGCTCCTGCTGACCACACCATTCCTGATGCAGGCCAGGATGCCACTGGCTCTCTTGGCCACCTGGGCACACTGCTGGCTCATGTTCAGGTGGGTATCAATCAGCACTCCCAGATCCCTCTCTGTCTGGCTGCTCTCCAGCCACTCCGACCCCAGCCTGTATCTCTGCATGGGGTTGTTGTGGCCAAAGTGCAGCACTTGGCACTTGGAGCCATTGAACGCCATCCCATTGGACTCTGCCCATCTGTCCAGTCGGTCAAGGTCCCGCTGCATGTGTGTTGCACAGCTCTGTTGTAAGTTTCAAACCCAGAAAGGAAAAAGTGGTACTAAAAAAAAAAAAAAAAAAAAAAAAAAATCAGTTTCTGCAAAGCAACTCTGATTTGTTGGGGCTGTTCAGTCTGGAGAGGCAAAGGCTCTGAGGTGCCCTTATTGTGACCTTCCAGTATCTTAAGGGAGCCTACAAGAAAGCTGAGGAGGGACTTATTAGACTGTCAGCTACCGATAGGACTGGGGGGAATGGAACAAAGCTAGAAATGGGTAGATTCAGTCTGGATGTTAGGAAGAAGTTCTTCAGCATGAGAGTGAAGAGACCCTGGAACAGGTTGCCCAGGGAGATGATGGAAGCCTCATCCTTGGAGATGTGTAAGGCCAGGCTGGATGAGGCTCTAGACAGCCTGATCTAGTATGATGTAACCCTACCCATGGCAGGGGGGTTGAAATTATATGATCCAGATGATCCTTGTGGTCCCTCCAACTCTGACTGATTCTATGATTCTATGATTAAAACAAAACCCTAAACCTTCAACAAAAAATCCCACAAACAAACAAAAAACAAAGCAGAACAAAAAACAAGCAAACAAATAAACAAACAAACAAACAAACAAAAAACTTAAGCACCCCAGAAATAATGAAACACAAAAAAACTTCAAGTCTCCATTTCTTTACAGAATTTATTCAGGCAATAGAAAAGAGAGGTTGTGTGATTTTTGCATTGATTCAGTTTCATGCTTGCAAAATCTTTCATGTTCAAAGATGCTGTGTGTAGCAAAAGGATGGAAATGTTTTTAATTTTTTTGAGGTGCAGCAGATAACCTCATCTGTGAGCACCAGAAAGTGATTTCAATTTTTTTATGCCCTCAAATTATTTGTTGCTGGTTGATTCAAAAGAGATAATCATGGAATCATAGAATCAGACATGTTGGAAGAGACCTCCAAGATTGTCCAGTCCAACCTAGCACCCAGCCCTATCCAACCAAGTAGACCATGGTACTAAGTGCCCCATCCAGTCTTTGCTTCAACACCTTCCAGGGATGGTGACTCCAACACCTTCCAGGGATGGTGACTCCACCACCTCCCTGGGCAGCTTTTCTTCTAAGACTTGTGAAACCACTGTATCACTTATCTCATCTCTCTTTGAGAGAAGGAGAAATATTCTAAGTATTTGACTTCAGAGTTATCTTCTCATTTACTTAATTTTGGCAGTTAGAGGCATTATATGTTCACAGCTTTCAATACAACTAAGCATATCCTTTTAATCCCTTGGTTCTTTCTGTGAATGTAAATACCATCACTTACAGCTTTAAAGTGTCAAGCCAGTAATTTGTTATTGCTTCACAAATTACTGATAAACACAGGGTATAGGTCCTGAAGCGATTAACAGAAGGTTTGGGGATATTTTTTTAAGGTTTATTTTAAATAACAGTATAATTCATGCGCTGCCAACATAAGTGCATGACAGCAATGTGGCTGTGAAAGCCAATGGTGACAGTGATATGATTGTCATCAGGGAGTTGGGTTTGATATTGGCTTTGCATATATTTGTACACATTCATTATTTTATTGTTTCACTGAAGCTGTTTTAGTTTTCTTGTCCAAGAGATGTCTCTTTCCGTTGTTCCCTTTCTCTTCTCCGTTGTGAAGAGTGAGGGGTTAGTAGGGAGCGTCGGTTACTCGTCTAGTGGCTGCCCCAGCTCTAATCTTTGGCAACACAGAAACACACTCTGTGGAGTGCTCATTATGTTCAATCCAGCAGTATACTTAACCTATAACTTGTTAGTATGTTACCATCCATTTCTTTAGGAAAAGCATGTAAATCATCCAGCAGAGAGAGGGTGCAGTTTAGCACGAAATAGTAGACTGTGTAGTGAACTTCCTTCCAGGTACACTAACTAAAATCATTAAACAATGTACAAAAGTGGCACAAGAATTAATTAGTCCAAGTGCATCAGCTTGGCCATGCTCCTTTGTTTCCTAGACTGTTGCCTCTCTCGAAATGCTAACTGCTAATAGCTTTACTTTGCCCAAACCCTTTGCTTTCAGAAGGTGGTTTCTGTAGGATGGCTGAGGGTCCATGCACTATGGGGTTTCTCCCATACTTACCTCCACAGAAGATAAACCTTTACAAACTTAAGATGGGGTTCATAATCATAGAATCATAGAACTTTAAGAGACTGTAAAGGGACCTACAGAGATCATAGAATCATAGAATGTGAGGGACTGGAAGGGACCTCAAAAGATCATCTGGTCCAGCACACCTGCCAGAGCAGGATCACCTAGAACAGATCACACTGGAATGCATCCAGGTGGTTCTTGAATATCTCCAGAGAGGGAGACTTCACAACCTCCTTGAGCAGCTTGTTCCAGTGCTCTGTCACCCTCACAGTGAAAAAAATTCTTCCTCAGGTTCTCATGGAATGTCCTATGCCTCAAATTGAGTCCAACCCCCCTGCCAAGGTAGGATCCCTTAGGGTAGTTTGCTCAGGAATGCATCCAGGCAGATTTTGAAAGTCTCCAGAGAAGGAGACTCCACAACTTCTCTGGGCAGCCTGTTCCAGGGCTCTGTCATCCTCACTGTAAAGAAGTTTCTCCTCATGTTGAGATGGAACCTTCTGTGTTCCAACTTGTAGCTGTTGCTCCTTATTGCTGCTGACCAGACAAAAGAGATTGGCCCCATCCACTTGATACCCACTCCTCAGATATTTGTATACATCAATGAGATCTCCTTTCAGGCTTCTTTTCTCCAGACTAAACATGTTTTTTTCATTTATTTGCAAAGTTTCACCAATTACACTTTTTTATCAAGAAGAGAATGTGGATTTAGAATTAAGGGGTTTGCTGTTTGTTGTTTTTCACATTTGGACTCAATTCAAGAGGTCTTTTCCTTTGGGTGTTCTTTGTATCTGATAGGCACTGTAAGTAGGTTAAAATTCATGTTGTTAAATGACTTCTTTCACTCTTTGAACGTAACACTGTTTCTGTATCAAAATCATTGCTCAGTTGCTAACAAAACAAATTCTCAAGTTAAAATAACATTTTAAGCCAAAAAGAAAATCTTAGCTGAGCATGATGTTCTGTGTTTCAAATGTTAGTAGTGACTTAATGTATGAATTCACTGACAGTGTCTCAAAAGATAGAACAATAAGTTCCTTTCTTGTCACTTTCTTAGTAGGTCCTAGCTTTTTGCATGAAAAGTGTTTGGAAAGGTATGTTAATTGTCAAGTAAGCAGATGATGTAAGTATTTGCTGTTTTTCTAGGTTAAAAAGGGACTTGGGTTAGCACTCTTGAAGAGGAGACAGTTCTGTTAACAGTAGCCTGATGCTGATATTGTCAGAGACTGTTTTCTGTCAAGATTTGGGATTTTTTTTTTGTGTGTATATATATATATATATATATATATATCCTTTTTTATTAATGAAGATTGGTTAGCTTCAGACAGACAAAGTGTTTGGTAACCTTTTGAAGAGCTAAGAAGCTCACAAAAGAGATTAATTAGTAGCTTTAACAAGATACTTTTTGTCAAAATGAGGCTTGTGACTAACAAACCAGGATCCAGAAGCCTGAAATCTTCAGAGCTCTGCCTGATTTTCTGCCTACCACTCTGCATAAAACAGCTCTCTTCTCCCCAGACACCTGCAAAAGGTTCAGAAAGGAGCAACCCTCACAAAAGTCAGAGGTTCTCTGAGAAGGGAACAAGTGCATTTAGCAATGAGCAATTATCAGGTGTCAGGCAGGCTCAGAAGACTGAGTGCTGAGTGCACTGACATGGTCTGTGGGCAGTTATATCAATGCTGGTTTAGGTATTGCTGCTCAGCCTGAAGTCTTTGTGTCATGATTATCAGTCAGGGCTTTTTGTGACTGCCTGATGGTGTTGGCTATGGGAGCAGCTTGCTCATAGCAGGTTCTAACAATGGCTTGGGAAAGGTTTCTTTGGTAACACATAACATATTAATGCTTAACTTTTACCTTTATTCTTAGGAGTAAAAGCTCCTAAAATCCACTGTATTCTGCTTCCTATATTTGTTTCCCTTGTTTTGTTTTTGCTAAGTCCTCATGGCTTTATGATGCCTTTACTAAATTTATGCAGATAGCAGAGTAGTGAAGTGCACCCTCTACAGCCAAGGTTATCCACTCCATCTTGAGAGCCAGTTGCCTTTTCCCAATACAGTCATCTCTTTATACCTGGAGAAAGCAGAACATACAACAGCTGGGAAGACTTGAAAGCAGATTGTCCTGTCTAATAATAGATTTTTTTCTGATGTCTGGGAGAATGCAAGTGGCCATGGCCTGCAGTAACAGTAAGGACAATCACTTTTATTCAGGGGAACAAGGGTAAAAACAACTTCTTCACCTCATGCATTATTAGTATATCAGTATGAACCCATCACTGTGAAGGCAGCTCACCTACTACAGCATGGGCAGAAAAGTATTATCTATGAACAGCTTTAAACTTTAGCAACCTGATCTAAGTGGAATGTGTCCCTGCCCATAGCAGGAAGGTTGGAACCAGATGATCTTTAAGGTCCCTTCTAGCCTAAACCATCCTATGAATTGGAATAACATCAGGTTTTCCAGTTGTTTCACTGGACTTTAATTGTGAACACTAAGTTAATGTTATGTTCATAGAAGTGATAGGTTCCCCCCCTTAATTCTAATAAAGCTGTCAAGAAGCAGAGTTCTATATGTAAATCTCAATCAGGATATTTTTATTATGTATAAGCAGAACTAATTACTAAGTTCCTTACTGAAGCAATTATTATTAACAATGCTTTATTAAGAATAAAGAAACTTGACCTTTAAGTTGGTCATACAGTCTAGGCTTGTGGATGTGTATGTGACTACATGAGGGATTTTTTTATAGAATCATAGAATGGTTTAGGTTGGAAGGGACCTCAAGGATCATCCAGCTCCAACCCCCTGCCATAGGCAGGGACACCTCCCACTAGAGCAGGTTGCTCAAGGCCTCATCCAGCCTGGCCTTAAACGCCTCCAGGGAGGAAGCATCCACAACCTCCCTGGGCAACCTGTGCCAGTGTCTCACCACCCTCACTGTAAAGAACTTCCTCCTAACATCCAGTCTAAATCTCCCCTCTGCCAGCTTAAACCCATTCCCCCTCGTCCTGACATTACCAGACCTTGTCAATAGTCCCTCCCCAGCCTTCCTGTAGGCTCCCTTCAGATACTGGAAAGCCACTCTAAGGTCTCCTCGAAGCCTTCTCTTCTCCAGGCTGCAGAGCCCCAACTCTCTCAGCCTGTCCTCATAGCAGAGCTGCTGCAGCCCTCTGAGCATCTTCGTGGCTCTCCTCTGGACTGGCTCCAGCAGTTCCATGTCCTTCTTGTGCTGGGGGCTCCAGAACTGCACACAGTACTCCAGGTGGGGTCTGAGGAGAGCAGAGTAAAGGGGGAGAATCCCCTCCCTTGCCCTGCTGGCCACACTGCTCTTGATGCAGCCCAGCACAGGGTTGCTGTCTGGGCTGCATGTGCACACTGCCGGCTCATGTTGAGCTTCTCGTCGACCCAGACCCCCAGGTCCTTTTCCTCAGGGCTGCTCTCAGCCATTCATCACCCAGCCTGTATCTGTGCCTGGGATTGCACCAACTAATCTGAAGGATTAATTAGTTGGGGTAATCAGTGAGGCAGGAGTTATAAAATAAGTAGTTATTTTATTTCCAAAAAGCCTCACCCACAAACTATATACAAACCAGTTAAATTTGAGTTCTAATTCAGTCAAGAAAATCTTCACAAGGATGCTTATGAGCAATTCATTCATTTAGGAGAATCAGAAAACTGGAAAAGGTTTAGCCACAAAATGGCTCTGCCCCACATAAATAGACTTTCCCTAGGGCTCCACAGTAGTGGAGTAGAATTCGAGATACTCCCTGGCTCCTTTGCAGCAGTGTTGGAACTGCTTGGTGTCTTGATAGCCATTGGGAGGCTTCTGGATCTTCCCAGGCGCTGGCAGGGTGCTGGGAAAGAGGCAGACCTGACCTGACCCTAGTTCCTCTTGGCACAGAGGTTTGCAGAGGTGCAGGTAGGATCTCTTGCAGATAGCACAATGTCGGTGGCATTTCTTACCAAGTCATGAGACACTTGATGCCTTCTCCTGGTAAACTTGAGGCACCTAAATTTCCAGGTAGTTCAAGACCAAAACATCAGGGTGGTCTGAAGCACAAGGCAGAGCAGAACACATTGTCCAAGCTGAAAGCAGTAAGGCAGAGCACATTGTCTGGGCAGAGCAGTGAGGCAGAGGCAGCACAACAGCTTGCAACTTAGCTCCGTTTATATTAAGTNGAAATGTTGAGACACAAAGTGGTTGTTCATCTGCAGCTGCCTGTTATATCAAGTCATCAGAGGTAGGGTTGATTTTGCAGCTTCTCAGGTTGAAGTGACAAGGAAACTTCTGATTTTCTTTCTGGTGGATCTGAAGGATATCAATCTGGGATAGATGGGTAGGAGCTGATTATATCTATATAAACAATGGAATCAATCACAGTATTGGTATCAGGTAGTGATAGGACTAGGGGGGATGGAACAAAGCTAGAAATGGGTAGATTAAGACTGAATGTTAGGAAGAAGTTCTTCAGCATGAGGTTGGTGAGACCTTGGAACAGGTTTCCCAGGGAGGTGGTGGAAGCCTCATCCTTGGAGATGTCTAAGGCCAGGCTGGATGAGGCTCTAGACAGCCTGATCTAGTGTGAGGTGTCCCTGCCCATGGCAGGAGGGTTTGAACTAGATTATCCTTGTGGTCTCTTCCAACTCTGACTGACTCAATGATTCTACAGTATTGTATTCTGCTATCTAGGAAGTGTATTTAGAGTAGTGTATTCATTTATTGTCTCAATCAGGAAAAAAAGTGTTGAAGTACAACAGCTCCTGAAGTTCTCTCTAAATACAGTATTTTTTATCAGGTCACTTATTTCTTTCTTCTTCTTTAGGTTCTTTCTTACTCAAGACAGCACTCACGCTGCTGAATCATCTGTGTTATTTCTGATTGACCTCACAAAGTGCTTTTTCTTTAGCTGACTGATTTTTGTCAGTTCCATATCTGAATAGTTTATATATGAGTTAACTCCAGCTCTTTGTGTCTGGGGACGTTCATTACATTTTTCAGTGTCCATGAACAGTTGTAGACACATTTAACATTAATGTAAATTTAAATTTAGTTGACTAGGTAATAAAGCAATATGTTTAATTCCCCTCCCCCCCCCACCTTTAATCTTTCAGATCTCTAATTCACTTGCTGTACAACAGATGTACCTTTTACTTCCTGCTACCATTACTTCCTTAGGCAGATTTAGCAAACCTCTTTATATTTGTTTTCTCATTGATGATCTTTTTTCTGGTGATCAAAACACTTGACCTCAGATAAGCCTTTTTTCATTATTGTCATGGATATCTAGAAAGTCTCTTTTAAGATCTTTCTGTTGCATTTCTTAACATCTTCAAACAGACGGATTTTCTTCTCTATGTATTTTAACATATCGTATTAGGAAAATTGTCTTGAAAAGGCTCACCAGCTCTTGAGGGATGCACTCTATCTGCTTGTGAACCATTTTGTTCATCATACTGAAACAGAATCATAGAATGGTTTAGGTTGGAAGGGACCTCAAGGATCATCCAGTTCCAACCCCCCACCATAGACAGGGACACCTCCCACTAGAACAAATGGCTTAAAACCTCATCCAACCTGGCCTTGCACACCTCCAGGGAGGAAGCAGCCACAACCTCCCTGAGCAACTGTAAAGAACTTCCTAACATCCACTTTAAATCTCCCCTCTGCCAGTTTAAACCCATTATTTCCTGCCCTGTCAGGACTGAAAGATTAAAACCAGGTATTTTCTGTGTCACAGTTAGCCTGACTGAGCTTTTACAGTGTCATTTGACTTGAAATCTTTAATTAGCAAATGGTTATGTGTATTATTTTTTATTTACCATTGATAGTTTCTAATACACTAGAGAAAAAAAAAAAAAAGTTATAGCCCAAAGAATTTGGAAAGGGTTTATGACTTTTTTTTTAGTTTAAATCTCCCCTCTGCCAGTTTAAATGCATTCATCCTTGTCCTGTCATTACAAGACCTTGTCAGTAGTCTCTCCCCAGCAATCCTGTAAGCTCCTTTCAAGATACTGGAAGGCCACTCCAAGGTCTTCTCAAAGTCTTCTCTTCTCCAGGCTGCAAAGCCCCAACTCTCTCAGTCTGTCCCCATAGCAGAGCTGCTGCAGCCCTCTGAGCATCTTTGTGGCCTTCTCTGGACTTGCTCCAGCAGTTCCATGTCCTTCTTGTGCTGGGGGCACAAGTACTCCAGGTGGGAGAGTAAAGGGGCAGAATCCCCTCCCTTTGCCCTGCTGCCCACACTGCTCTTGCTGCAGCCCAGCACATGGTTGCTGTCTGAGCTGCACTCACATTGCTGGTTCATGGTGAACTTTTCATCACCCTAGACCTCCATTTTTTTTTCCTCAGGGCTGCTCTCCAGACATTCATTACCCAGCCTGGATTTGTACTTGGGATTGTCACATCCCAGATGCAGGACCTTACACTTAGCTTTGTTGAATGTCATGAGGCTGGCCTGGGCCCATTTCTCCAGCCTGTCCAGGTGCTCTGAATGGCATCTCTTCCCTCTAGCAAGTTGACTGTGCCACATAGCTTGGTGTCATCTGCAAACTTGCTGAGGGTACACTTGATTCCTCTGCCCATGTTGCTGTCAAAAATGTTAAAGAGCAGTGGTTCCAGCACTGACCCCTGAGGAATGCCACTTGTCACTGGTCTCCAGGTGGACATTGTGACCTTGATTATCACTCTCTGCATGTGACTAGCCAATGCCTTATCCAGCGGTGCTCCACCCATTCAAGTCTAATAACCAAGAATAAGGAAGTCCTTTCCAGTTTCCACATTTCCCTCTCCCTTGGACACTGGAGATGTAAAGTGTTTATCTTGGATCAAGATGCCTTCCCTGAATCCAATCTATTAGGAAATCTCAGCCTAATACTGAAGTCATAATGACAGTAAGGTCCCATAAGTGTGTCAGACACAAAACATTCTGTAAATTGCTGTGACACCTGATTGCTGATCCTCAGCTCCAAAAGATTTTCCTAGGAGACAGGCTTCCAGAAGAGTCTGTACCTTGGTCTGGTGTAAGCTGGGAAGGAATGTCCCAGCTGCAGTTAAATTCTCTTCTCACTTTATGCACATGATTAACTCTTCACAGCAGGAGCTCTTTTCTAAACATTTCTACAACAGTGGCCACACCTTACCCTGATTTACTGCTGATGGGCACTGTTTCAGTAAGTGGGTTCAAAAGTGACATTGAGCTTCCGTAACCATGACTGAGCAGTCCTTGTTTACAACAGAAGTATGGTTTACTTCATCTTCTACCCAGAGGCAGCTGTCGAAGATAATGAAGATCCCTGGCAAGCTCCTTAGAACTTGAACTTCTGCTGGTCACTTGAGTCAAAAAAATAACATTTCTAGCAGCTTCCATGCAGAAGTGTTTCATTATGTTGTCAGGCATGAAAATTGTATTGCTGCTATGTACAAATGTTTTTAGAAGAAGTGACATCTTTTTGATTTATGTGTCTAAGATTCTAGCTGAATCTGGTGATGATATGAGACAGCAAAAAGAAGTAATGTGGTTTTCACAGTGAGAGCTTAAGGAGGAAAAGTACTCTTTGTTGTTTCTCACAATCCAAATGAAGCTTTCTGTTGGGCAATACGATGGACAGTTTAAGACTGCACTGAAAGGAATCTGGTTATTTAGAACCATCCAAATGTGACTTGTCCAATTTAAGAGAAATGTTCCAGTTGTACTTAGGGGTTAGTCTTAGGTCCTTTGAACATAGAATCATAGAATCACAGGAGGGTTTAGGTTGGAAGAGACCTCAAAGATCATCCAGTTCCAACCCCCACTATAGCCAGGAGCACTTCCCACTAGAACAAGTTGCTCAAAGACTCATCCAACCTGGCCTTCAACACCTTCAGGGAGGGAGCAGCCATCTCCCTGGGCAACCTGTGCCTCTGTCTCACCACCCTCTGCCACTTTAAACCCATACTTCTTCCTAACATCCACTTTAAATCTCCCCTCTGCCACTTTAAACCCATTACTTCTCATCTTCTCATTACAAGACCTTGCCAATAGTCCCTCCCCAGCAATCCTGTAGCCCCCTTCAGACACTGGAAGACCACTCCAAGGTCTCCTCAAAGCCTTCTTTTCTCCAGGCTGCAGAGCCCAAATTCTCTCATCCTGTCCTCATAATGGGGCTGCTGCAGCACTCTGAGCATTTTCATGGCCTTCTCTGGATTGGTTCCAGCAGTTCCATGTTCTTCTTGTGCTGGGGGCTCCAGAACTATGCACAGTACTCCAGGTGGAGTCTCAGGAGAGCAAAGGGGCAGAATCCCCTCCCTTGCTCTGTTGGCCATGCTGCACTGGCTGCAGCCCAGCACACATTTGCTGTCTGGGCTGCACTCATACTGCTGGCTCATGTTGAGCTCTTCATCAACCCAGAACCCCAGGTCCTTTTCCTCAAGGCTGGTCTCAGCCATTTTCCACCCGTGGCAGTGTTGCTGAATGCCTTCTTTTCTTCAGTCTTTACATCTCAGGCTGAACTCCCCTATGTATTCCAGACCCAGGGTGAAGGAGAGGAGGCCTGGAGGAAGAAGTGCTCCCCATTGGTAAGTGCAGACTGGATTAGGGATCACTTGTGCAAATTGAACATTCACAAGTCCATGG
>WAAF01015573.1:80628-117429 GCA_013400475.1 Tricholaema leucomelas | reverse complement strand
GGAGAGGAGAGTCAAAGGAAAGATGTATCCTTCCAAGGTCTCCAAACCTTGGAACAAACACTAAAATTTGATGAACAAATAAATCAAGAGATATATAATTGGATGGATGGACAGACTGATAAAATGATACATTACTTCATTCAGAGAACATAGAATCAACCAGGTTGGAAGAGATCTCCAAGATCATCCAGTCCAACTTATATTCAAAGCACTTCATTACCTCATTCTTCTTACATGAAATGATCTTCACCAAGAAGCAGAACTTTCCAAGTCTTTCTTCCAGGCTTTTTCACACACTATTAATTCCATTTAGAACTTGCCTACTGTTGCTAGATCATCATTAACACATAGGGAACTGGGGACTATATATAAAGAAGGATAGATAGGAAACTTGGAGGGATGGGGAGAGCAGAATTTGCTGAACAAGAGGATGAAAATCTGTCTGGCAAAAGTCTAAGCTGAAGAGATGACATTTGCTCAGGCTTCTGGTCTCCCAAATTACTAAAGGCCTTTGGGAATCTAAGGAATTAGGAAGCTGAGGCCACACTGGTCCAAAAAGAACCCTTTCTTCTACGACCAATGTTCCATCGCCACCTCAGGATAAGTAACCACCCACACTCTTTCCATGCTTCATTCAAGTATATGCAGTGGAATAAATATATAGGTTGGGGCAGGCTTCTTCAATTAAGAAGAGCTGAAAAACACAGACCAAGATGTCAGGATTTTCTCCATCTGCTTTTTGACATTTGCAAGATGCCTTGTCTTACTCATGAATTCCTGCTCTTCTACTCTCACGACAAAGTTCAATGTGCCTTCTGAGGAAAGGCTGAGAGCCCTGGGGCTGGTTAATCCGGAGAGGAGAAGACTGAGAGAGGATCTAATAAATGCCCATGAATATAGAATCATAGAATCAGTCAGGGTTGGAAGGGACCACAGCGATCATCTAGTTCCAACCCCCCTGCCATGAGTAGGGACACTCTACCCTAGATCAGGCTGCCCACAGGAGGAATAAATGTTACTTTTTGGAGATCTTGCTCTCTAGAACCTCTGTTTTCATCCAGAGTGGAAAAGAACTGAGAAAGCTGACAAGGAAGGGAGCTGTTTCACCAAGAAAATATGGTAGCAGTCTTCAAAATAAGAAGTGAAATGTATTTGTGATGTTAATGGACTGAGTGTTTGACACTTGCTAACATAATAAGAGGAAAGTAAACTAGAGGGCCGGCGGATGGGGGGGGGGGGGGTGTGGAGAAGGGAAAGAGGTAAGGAAAACTTGTGGAATTTTAGGATAGTTACCAACTGAAATAATACGTTGAGGAAGTCAGAAAAACTCTGTTACTGCAGGAATTTAAAGGGAATTAAACAAACATCTGTCAAGACTGACATAGGTATTGTTGTTCTTACCTTGAGGCAGGGATGCACGAGATGACCTCTCCAGTCTCTTTTGCCCTACCTTCTGTAACTGCTGATTCATGTCTTTCTTTTCTACCTCCCTTGATGTCTTTACTTCTGCTACCAGACAGGAATGTTCACTAATCAATTTTTTCCCTACAGTTGCTGCTTTTTTCTTTATCCAGACAGCTGACTGAAGGAATCAATTTCAGCCACAATCAAAACAAACCCATAATAGAAACACTCAGCATATGGGAATCTCTCCTCACTTAACTGCTGCAAAGTTGGGGTGTAGCACAGGCTGGGGCTACAAAGATGGCTTTGGAATATAGGCTGGAGCCACAAAGATGACTTTGAAGTGAAAAGCAACCCCAGCCTGTAGCATGGCAATGGTAACTCCAATGCCATCCTGACCTAGATCAAGAACAGTGTGGCCAGTAGGACAAGGGAGGTTATTCTGCCCCTATGCACAGCACTGGTCAGGACACACCTTGAGTGCTGTGTCCAGTTCTGGGCTCTTCAATTCAAAAGAGATGTTGAAGTACTGGAACGTGTCCACAGGAGGGCGACAAAGCTGGTGAGGGGCCTGGAGCACAGCCCTGTGAGGAGAGGCTGAGGGAGCTGGGGGTGTGCAGCCTGCAGAAGAGGAGGCTCAGGGCAGAGCTCATTGCTGTCTGCAGCTACCTGAAGGGAGGCTGTAGCCAGGTGGGGTTGGGCTCTTCTGCCAGGCAGCCAGCAACAGAACAGGGGGACACAGTCTCAAGCTGTGCCAGGGGACATCTATGCTGGGTGTTAGGAGGAAGTTGTTGCCAGAGAGAGTGATTGCCATTGGAATGGGCTGCCCAGGGAGGTGGTGGAGTCACCTTCCCTGGAGGTGTTCAAGCAAAGCCTGGATGAGGCACTTAGTGCCATGGTCTAGTTGACTGGATAGGGCTGGGTGCTAGGTTGGACTGGATGAGCTTGGAGATCTCTTCCAACCTGGTTGATTCTATGATTCTATAGTTCTATAACATACAGAGTTATGAAGCCACTTCTGTGTCTGAAAACATCTTTACATCATTCTCCAAAGAAACAGGTATAGCTGTTCTCAGTCTAAACAGATCAAGATGAGGTTTTTTTATGCTCATTATCAGGTCATCAAAAAGGAAGGAATATCATAGCCACACAATCATTGCTAAAGATACATTTTAATAGCCTGAAGGATTTAGAGTTGCTACTTATCTCTAGTGCTTTCTGTTCTTTGCATTTTATTGATTTTTAGAACCAGTGAATAGTTGCTAGCAAGCTTTATATTATGCCATGGGCACTCTAGTGCCATGCACACTATTTTGTAGTGTGCTCTTTGAGGTTTGAATAACAAACTTTCCTACAGGTGGATAAAACCTGGTGGATAAAAGGAGAGCCACGAAGATGCTCAGAGGGCTGCAGCACCTCTGCTATGAGGACAGGCTGAGAGAGTTGGGGCTCTGCAGCCTGGAGAAGAGAAGGCTTCGAGGAGACCTTAGAGTGGCTTTCCAGTATCTGAAGGGAGCCTACAGGAAGGCTGGGGAGGGACTATTGACAAGGTCTGGTAATGTCAGGACGAGGGGGAATGGGTTTAAGCTGGCAGAGGGGAGATTTAGACTGGATGTTAGGAGGAAGTTCTTACAGTGAGGGTGGTAAGACACTGGAACAGGTTGCCCAGGGAGGTTGTGGATGCTTCCTCCCTGGAGGCATTTAAAGCCAGGCTGGATGAGGCCTTGAGCAGGCTGCTCTAGTGGGAGGTGTCCCTGCCTATGGCAGGGGGTTGGAGCTGGATGATCCTTGAGGTCCCTTCCAACCTAAACCATTCTATGATTCTATGAAAACATTCTTTAGTAGGCAGTCATGAAACTAAAAATAGGTTTATTATATTAGAGAAAACCATAGAATTAATCATAGAATCATAGAATGTCAGGGGCTGGAAGGGACCTCCAAAGCTCATCCAGTTCAACCCCACTGCCAGAGCAGGATCACCTAGAGCAGATCACACAGGAATGCATCCAGGCAGGTTTTGAGTATCTGCTGAGATGGAAACTCCACAACTCCCCTGGGCAGCCTGGTCCAGTGCTCTGTCACCCTCACAGGGAAAAAAATAATCTTCCTCAGGTTCCCATGGACCTCCTATTTCTCGACTTCCCCCCAGTGCCCCTTGTCCTGTCACTGAGCATCACTGAGAAGAGGCTGGCTCCATCCAGCCTTAGAAAGTTAAATTTTCATTTGGGGAAGCTGAAAGACCTGAAAAAAATATTTTTGTAGCTCATATAGCACTCATTTCATTTAAACCATTTGCCCCAAGTAAGAATATGGAGTCATAGAAACAGTCAGGGTTGGAAGACACCATTAGAGCCATCTAGTTTCAACCCCCCTGCCATGGGCAGAGACATCTCACACTAGATCAGGCTGTCTAGATGTCTACACCTATCTAAATAGGGTTCAGGAGTTTTTAGGCAAACATGAAGGCTTAGTTGCCTTTTTGCTTGCATTTTGATTTATTTCCTTTCTGTTTCAGAAAGCACTTTTAGTTCCCTGCTGGGCTCAGACAACACATAAAGGATTTGTTTCCTTTAGCATCTGATGTCTACACAGAGGGAAGAGCGAGAAATGTTATCAGTAGTTGCCTTTATCTCACTGCCCTTTTTGTTCCAAACACATTTTTGCCAAGTTAATAACTCAATAAGGGTAACTGGTAACTCAATAATAATTACATTTGATAGTCTATAATATAGTAGGTTTTCATTTGTCAATCTTAAAACACTTCTCCGAGGAAGCTAAGCGTTGCGGCATGCGATCACACCAAGACACAGACTCATGATCTAACTTGCTTAAGGGCAGACAGCAGGCCAGGGTCACACATGGGAATAAATCTGACACAGCCTTGATCTCTCCTGCAGCGTGCCATTCATCAGACAAGCATCCATGTTGTACTGCTTGGATGGCTTATTGTTATTGACACAAATTCTTCTTGGTTTTCAGGATAAAAAATACTCAGCCAACATAAATTATTGGCAATGTGTGGTACCAGTAATGTATGAGCAATTACTGTGCCCAGGGCTGGGCCCTTCCATTTAAGAAAGATGTTGAGGTACTTGCAGGTGCCCAGAAAAGGGCATCATGGCTGGGGAGGGGGCTGGAGCACAGCCCTGTGAGGAGAGGCTGAGGGAGCTGGGGGTGTGCAGCCTGCAGAAGAGGAGGCTCAGGGCAGACCTCATTGCTGGCTACAACTACCTGTAAGGAGGTAGTAGCCAAGTGGGAATTGGTCTCTTCTGCCAGGCAACCAGGGAGAGAACAAGAGGACATAGCCTCAAGCTGCACCAAGGCAGGTATAGTCTGGATGTTAGGAAGAAGTTCTCAGAGAGTGTGACTGTTACTGGAATGGGTTGCCTGGGGAGATGGTGGAGTCACCATCCATGGAGGTGTTTAAGAGGAGGCTGGATGAGGCACTTAGTGCCATGGTTTAGTTAATTAGAAGGGTTAGGTGGTAGGTTGAACTCAAAGATCCTGGAGATCTATTCCAACCTGGTTAATTCTGTGATTATATTAGCAAAGATGTTAATGTAAGACCTTCTGAACAGGTTCTCTAAGGAGTGGTTGAGGGAACTGAGCAGATTAACATTTTTCTCCCCTGTTCCTCAGGGGTCAGTGCTGGGACCAGTGCTCTTTAACATCTTTGTCAGTGATATGGACAGAGGAATTGAGTGCACCCTCAGCAAGTTTGCAGATGACACCAAGCTGTGTGGCACAGCTGACTTGCTGGAGGGCAGGGATGCCATCCAGAGGGACCTGGACAGGCTGGAGAGGTGGGCCCAGGCCAACCTCATGACGTTTAACAAGGCCAAGTGTAAGGTCCTGCACCTGGGTCGGTGCAATCCCAGGCACAGATACAGGCTGGGTGATGAATGGCTGAGAGCAGCCCTGAGGAGAAGGACCTGGGGGTCTGGGTCGACGAGAAGCTCAACATGAGCCGGCAGTGTGCACATGCAGCCCAGACAGCCAACCGAGTGCTGGGCTGCATCAAGAGAAGTGTGGCCAGCAGGGCAAGGGAGGTGATTCTCCCCCTTTACTCTGCTCTCGTCAGACCCCACCTGGAGTACTGTGTGCAGTTCTGGAGCCCCCAATACAAGAAGGACATGGAACTGCTGGAGCGGGTCCAAAGGAGAGCCACGAAGATGATCAGAGGGCTGGAGCACCTCTGCTATGAGGACAGGCTGAGAGAGTTGGGGCTCTTCAGCCTGGAGAGGAGAAGGCTTCGAGGAGACCTTATAGTGGCCTTCCAGTATTTGAAGGGAGCCTACAGGAAAGCTGGGGAGGGACTATTTACACGGTCTAGTAATGTTAGGACGAGGGGGAATGGGTTTAAGCTGGAAGAGGGGAGATTTAGACTGGATGTTCGGAGGAAGTTCTTTACAGTGAGGGTGGTAAGACACTGGCACAGGTTGCCCAGGGAGGTTGTGGATGCTTCCTCCCTGGAGGTGTTTAAGGTCAGGCTGGATGAGGCCTTGGGCGAGCTGCTCTAGTGGGAGGTGTCCCTGCCTATGGCAGGGGGTTGGAGCTGGATGATCCTTGAGGTCCCTTCCAACCTAAACCATTCTATGATTCTATGATTCTATGATTCTTTTTCAATTATTTAAAGATGTAATCTACCTCTGCATGAGTGCTGCCCAAAGTATGAAATCCCTGTAAAAGTTCACATTTTATAATGGCAAGATATTTCTTAATTAGAATCACAGAATCAACCAGGTTGGAAGAGACCTCCAAGCTCACCCAGCCCAACCTAGCACCCAGCCCTATCCAATCAACCAGACCACGGCACTAAGTGCCTCAGCCAGGCTTTCTTGAACACCTCCGGGGACGGTGACTCCACTACCTCCCTGGGCAGCCCATTCCAATGGCAAATCAATCCCAAAAGTCCCATAATAACGTGGTAAATAAAATAGAATTTGCAAATGTGTGTTTTCCAGGTGGCAAAAATATTAAGGTTTCAAAAATTGTTTTTAGGTAAGACTGATTAAAGAAAAAAAAGGCCAAAAAACACCCCCAAAATCCAAACCAAAACAAATAAACCCCCCAAAACACCACCAGAAAACCAAAACCCAATACAAACAATGAAAAAAAACAACAAACCCAAACCCAAAAAAACACCAAAATTTTTTTTTTTTACATTCTTGTTTCTTTGCTCATTGACTCTGAAGGCAAAATTTAGTATGGTTCTGTGATCTAAGTTCAAATGAGGATTCTGCAATTTAAGATGTATTCTAAAAGTAAGAATTGAGTAGTTGCCTTCTGCAAACAACTTCTGTAAAGGATTGATAGGCTGAGATTGCCAGCAGGATGAGTCATGTAAGTGGAGAGATGGAGACTCCACGTCCATACTGCTGTGGTAAATTCCAATTTGTCACAGGATCACAGGAAGGGACCCAAAGAGATCTAGTCCAACCCCCCTGCCATAGCAGGACCACACAATCTAGCTCAAGTCACATAGAAACACATTCAGACAGGCCCTGAAAGTCTCCAGAGAAGGAGACTCCACAACCTCTCTGGGCAGCCTGTGCCAGTGCTCTGGGACCCTTACAGTGAAGAAGTTTCCCCTTGTATGAAACCTCCTGTGCTTCAGCTTCCATCCATTGCTCCTTGTCCTATCCCAGGGAGCAAGTGAGCAGAGCCTGTCCCCTCCTTCCTGATTCCCAATCCTTAGATATTTAGAGGAATTCATTAAATCCCTTCTCAGTCTTCTCTTTTCCAGACCAAAATGCTCCAGGTCCCTCATCCTCTCCTCATCAGGCAGTGCTCCAGTCCCCTAATCATTCTTGCAGTCCTCCACTGGACTCTCCCCAGCATACCCCTGTCCTTTTTAGACTGGGGAGCCCAAAACTGAACTCAGTACTCAAGATGACCTCTCACCAGAGCAGAGTAGAGGCAAAGGAGAACCTCCCTTGATCTGCTGGATGTACTCTTCCTAATACATCTCAGAATCCCATTAGCCCCCTTGGCCACAGGGGCACATTGCTGGCCCATGGATAACTTGTTATCCACCAGCACTCCCAGCTCCCATGTGTCACTGGCCTATCAGTCTCTAAAGTGTTGGTGCAGCCCACAACTTGGTTCCAGCACACATATTTCCTCACTGTTCATATGGATACTGGTGAAATTGGTGTAAAATTCCTGTAAAACACTTTCTGAAATGGAAACATTTGGATTTTGCATCTGACACACGCACAGATGATCTATCAGTCACCATCGGTTTGTGTGCCTGGCTTTATGTTTTGCTACAGGGGCTAAGTCCTGTCTCATCACAACTTTGTCAATTAGATCATAGTTTTGGAAACCACATTTATTACTATCAAGGATATAAATGTGTAGACACACAAGTACCTCTGAAATCAGTGCTGAAGAGTTTGTGCAAAGAGGAAATTAAAGTGAAAGCTTTAGATCCCACTTCGGGTCAGAAGTTCACAGTTGCCTCATTCTGGCAAATCCACAGCATCTTTCGGGATTGAAAAGGATCAGTTGAGTACAAGTCATAAATGTGAGCTGTCCTGTTGGACTTCTGTGCTAGATGGCTGGAATGGTGTCAGGCACTCAGAGAAAGGATGAGGGTTAGAAATGAGACAGTGAAAAGGAGAGCCCAGAGACTGGTGGTCAATGGACTTAAATGCAACTGCTGGCCAGGCACCAGTGGTGCTCCTCAGGGATCCGTGTTGGGACCACTTCTTTTTAACACCTTTTTTGATGACCTTGACTTGGGCACAGAGAGTGTCAGCAGTAAGTTTGCAGATGACACTAAGTTAGGTGTCAATGCTGATTTGAATGAGGGTAGAGAGGCTCTGCAGAGGGACTTGGATAGGCTGGATCAATGGGCCAACTTTAACAGGATGAGTTTCAACAAGGCCAAGTGCCAGGTCAAGCACTTGCGTCACAACGAACACCAAGCAATGCTACAGGCCTGGGGCAGTGTGGCTGGAAACTGTCTGACAGAAACAGACCTGAGGGTTGTAATAGACAGGAGATGAATATAAGCCAGCAGTGGGCCCAGGTGACCAAGAAGGTCAGTGGCATCCTGGCTGGAATTAAAAAATGCTGTGACCAGCAGAAGTAGAGAAGGGGATTTCTCCCCTTGGACTCAGCTCTGGTGAGGTCACACCTTGAGTACTGTGTTCAGTTTTGGGAACTGCAATACAAGAGAGAGGTGGAGGTGCTGGCATTGCTCCAGAAGAAGGCAAGGAAGCCAGGGAAGGGCCTGGAGAATAAATCTTATGAGGAACAACTGAGGGAATTGGGGACGGTTAGCTTGAGGAAGAGGAGGTTGAGAGGAGACCTCATTGCTGTCTACAACTACCTGAAGGAACATTGTGGAGAGGCTGCTGCTGGTCTTTTCTCCCAGGTCATTGGAGGCAGAACAAGGGGGAATGGCCTCAAGCTGAGACTGGGGAGGTTTAGACTGGATATTATGCAAAACATTTTCATGAAGAGGGTGGTCAGGGACTGGAAGGAGCTGCCCAGGGAGGCGGTGGAATCACCAACCCTGGATGTGTTAAAGGATGGTTTGGATGTGTTTGCTTAGTGCTATGGTTTAGGGTGACCCTTGTAGAGTAGGATTATAGGTTGGACTTGGTGATCCTGAGGGGCTTTTCCAACCTGCATGTCTCTGTGATTCTGTGAACAGGGAAGCAAGAGCTCTTGCTCTTGTGGTAGAGTGTACTTTATATTGTAGTACATACTTACTAAAGACCTCAAAGACAGGGTTAGGTATTCAAGGACACCAAGCCTAGAAGAAATTTAGGCTAACATGTAACTAATGAGAGGCCAAGGAACCAGAACAATTCCAGAAGCTGCTGCATGGAGGTTTACATAAACAATATAACCACCAAAGTGTGCCTGCACCATGCCCACAGACCTTCTGTCCCAGTCACACCTCTTACAGCGAGAGCTGTGCACTGCCTATGCCTCTGCTCACTGCTCCATAGGCTGACCCAGTACACCCAGGGAAGAAAAACTGCATGCCTGGGATGCATGTGTATAAACACACACTTGATGTTCTTCTCAATTCTCATCACATGTTTCATTCAACAGACTTATTAATCAACCATAAGAAATGAGTTAAGATGTTGAAACAGTCATGGCCTTTGTTCTGTGTCAGTTTTGTTGGCTTAGCTGACATATAGCTCCAAGGCATGACGGATCAAAGTAATTAAAGTTCCAATCATTTACCTTTCTATGTTCAGTGTCAAGACAGCTAGTCTTCACCCTGGGTTCACAGGCATTTTCATATAGGTTTGGGGGCTTTTCTTTTACCATATTATAGCTGTGCCATTTGCCTTGCTGCGCTCAGGAACGTGACAGCGTTTCCATTATAAAGTTTGTACATGAAGGTTTGAGATTCCCTCTGGATTCCAACCTTGCACATAAAATCTCAGACCACAGGCAATTCTAAACCAAGTAGGTAGGGTTGTTTTTTCCCTATGTTCATTTACTTTAAGTAAGCCAAGTTTTTTGCATCAGAACAAAAGTTGCCAGTAGGATATTAGGAACAAGTTCATTATCACACTGGTGGTAGAGCACTGGAACAGGTTGCCCAGGGGGGTGGTTGAGGCCCCTTCCCTGGAGATCACAGAATCAACCAGGTTGGAAGAGACCTCCAAGCTCATCCAGTCCAACTTAGCATCCAGACCTAGCCAATCAACCAGACCATGGCACTAAGTGCCTCATCCAGGCTTTGCTTGAACACCTCCAGGGATGGTGACTCCACCACCTCCCTGAGCAGCCCATTCCAATGCCAATCACTCTCTCTGACAACAACTTCCTCCTAACATCCAGCCTAGACCTCCCCTGGCACAGCTTGAGACAGTATCCCCTTGTTCTGTTGCTGCTTGCCTGGCAGAAGAGACCAACTTTGCCTGGCTATGATCTCCATTCAGATAGCTGTAGACAACAGATATTGAAGGTGAGGCTCAAGATGGCTCTGGGTAACCTCATCTAGTTGAGGATGTCCTTGTTGATTGAAAGGGTGGTTGCACTGCATGACCTTTGGAGGTCACAAAACCACAGAATTAACCATGTCGGAAAAGACCTCCAGGATCATCGAGTCCAACCTATTACCAAACACCTTCTAATTAGCTAAACCATAGCACCAAGTGCCTCATCCAGCCTCTTTTTAAACACCTTCAGGGATGGTGACTCCACTGCCTCCCCAGGCAGCCCATTCCAATGCCAATCACTCTTGCTGTGAAGAACTCCTTACTAATATCCAGCCTGGCACAGCTTGAGTCTGTGTCCTCTTGTTCTGCCACTGGATGCCTGGCAGAAGAGACCAAGCCCACCTGGATACAGCCTCCCTTCAGGTAGTTGCGGACAGCAATGAGGTCTGCCCTGAGCCTCCTCTTCTCCAGGCTGAAAAACCCCAGCTCCCTCTGCCTCTTCTTGTAGAGCTGTGCTGCAGGCCCCCTCACCAGCTTTGTAAGGGTCCCTTCCATCCTGTACCATTCTATCATTCTATTCAATGAATTCTGTTTTACTTAGGTTCAAGGTACATTTTAAGTGTTTTGTGAAACACAAATGGAACTTATTTTGCTCCTATCATGAAATATGGTCAATATTTAGCCCTAAACCTTACTCTTCCATGACACACATTATTTGTAACAGAGTATGAAAACACTTGGTCTAACAAAAAACTTAAGGCTTGATTTCTGCATGTTGCAAGAACAAACCCGTTTGGTTTGCAGGCAGAACAGGGCTCTTCAAACCCAAGAGATAGGTTTCTATTTGAACCCAAATGGTAAATGCTACTTTCCTGAGATTAGATGGGGACAAGCATGCATATTTATAATCAGACAGGTAATTTGAGACTTGGGAACAGTGAAAACAAACAAAACAAGTGGAAAACAAAAATAAGGAATGAAATAACCCATAGCCACTCAAAAAGATCATCTCCTGAAGTCTTCCTTTCTCTGTACTTTCTCTTTGATCACAGCAAGACTGTTGCCTGCACTGGCTGCCTGAATCCACCAGGTTGTGGGTCAGGAAGTCATGTTCTACAGCTCATCGTGTTTCCCACAGAGAATCATAGAATCAACCACATTGAAAGAGACCTCCAAGTTCATCCAGTTCAACCTAGCATCCAACTCTAGCCAATCAAATAGTTCATGGCATTAAGTGCCTCATCCAGGCTTTTCTGGAACACCTCCAAGAACAGTGATTCCACCACAGAATCTTGTCTAGGACTGGCATTAGGCATCTTGTAAGTTCCAGTTAAAGATTTTTTGCATGCCACCAGATACTGGTGGCTTACAGGCTCCAATGTCCTCAAAAAATTCCTTTGTCCTGCAAAAATTTGCCAGGGTTTCCTGTGAAGGTGCAACACTGGGTAGCTTTTGAGTTTTGCTTTCAGAAAGGTCATCCAAAATGGGATGTATTATTACACATTAGGTTAAGGACAGAGTTGCAGCATGCCCATTTACCATAGCACTTTGAGACCTTTCATGAAGGGAGGTTATAGCCAGGTGGGGTTGGTCTCCTCTCCCAGGCAACCAGCAACAGAACAAGGGGACACAGTCTCAAGTTGTGCCAGGGGAGGTCTAGGCTGGATGTTAGGAGGAAGTTGTTGGCAGAGAGAGTGACTGGCATTGGAATGGGCTGCCCAGGGAGGTGGTGGAGTCGCTGTCCCTGGAGGTGTTGAAGAAAAGCCTGGATGAGGCACTTAGTGCCATGGTCTGGTTGACTGGCTAGGGCTGGGTGCTAGGTGGGAGTGGATGAGCTTGGAGATCTCTTCCAGACTGGTTGTTTCTATTCTATTCTAAATAACCCACTCTGCCTACACACAGTAGCAGAACTTCACCCAAGCTGTTCTACCACCATGTAGCCTTTGTGACTCCATAGTAGACACAAACTCTTTTAAGTTCTCTATCAAATCTGTAGGAGAAGATTAGGTGACTGCAAGAATTGCAGTGCCAACGCTCCCAAATTTTCTGTCCCTGCTAGGAATCACAGAATCATTTTGGCTGGAAAAGACCTTTCAGATCATCGAGTCAAACCACTCTAACTCTAGCAATTCTGGTGCTAAACCATGTGTCTCAGAACCACATCTCTGTGTCTCTGAAATACCTCCAGAGGTGTGGATTTAATTACCTCTTTGGGAGCCTGTTCCAGTGCTTGACAACTTTTTCAGCGAAGAGGTGTCTTCTAATAAGGATTTGAAGAAAGAGTGGCAAGGGGAGACAGAGGAGACACAAGCTGTCTCCTCTCACACTGTTCAGTGAATAATAAGAAGGGAGCATTGTTTACAAAACTCATTCATCAACAGAAAAGGAGGCTAATTTAAAATTAATTTCATTTATAATAAATACCTCCACCAGCACTTCCATAAATAAAACACCAGCAGCTCTTACTCTACTATGTATTTACAAGGAACAGGCAACAGAAAACAACAGAAGGACACCTCACTCCTCAGAACTTCAGGACTGACAAATCATAGGACACCACTTTACCTTGTCAGAATCATTACAGGCCCAGCTTGCTTCAAACTCTATTAACATATGTTTTACTATTTACCCAGATAAGAATAGAACCAAACCCAATTTTCTGTCATTCCTCCCACAGGCGTCTCAGTTTTCTCCCTTCAATGACTTTTTAAAGTTCCCAGAGCATGAAACATCACATTGATGCTGCATCACATCCAGTTAGGCATGTAGTGTTATGTTGAAACCAACATGCAAATGTAAATCAGGAGTGACACATCGGCCCAATAACGCAGTCACTCAGCTTGGAGAAACTCAAGCAGACAGGTTACGAAGCAGAGATTCTCACAGCCACAGGTTTGTGTGTTTGGAAATGTATCTATAAGAGAAACTTAAAGAAGGACCTTAAAGAAAGATGCTTAAACCTTGGTAGCATTTAAGAGTCTTTTGGACAATGCCTCTACCAATGTGCCTTAACTCTTAGCTCTGAAGTGATCAGGCAGTTGGTCTAAATGATCGTTGTAGATCCCTTCCAACTGAAAAGCCATCTCATTCTCTTCCATCCCATCTCATTCTCTTCCATCTCATCCTATTCCATCCCACCCCATTACATCCCATGTCATCCTATCCTATTCTCTTCCATCCCATCCCATTCTCTTCCATCCCATCCTATTCGTTTCCATCCCACCCCATTACATCCCACGCCATCCCATCCCATTCTCTTCCATTCCCTTCCATTCCCTTCCATCACATCCCATTCTCTTCCATCACATCCCATTCTCTTCCATCACATGCCATTATCTTCCATTCCCTTCCATTCTCTTCCATCACATCCCATTCTCTTCCATCACATGCCATTCTCTTCCATTCCCTTCCATTCTTTTCCATCACATCCCATTCTCTTCCATTCCCTTCCATTCTCTTTCATCACATCCCATTCTCTTCCATCACATCCCATTCCATTCCATCCTAATTCATTCCATTCCATCCTAATTCATTCCATTCCATCTTATCCTCTTCCATTCCACCCCACTCCCTTCCATTCTTTTCCATTCTACTCCATCCCACCCCATTCTACTCCATTCTACCACATTCTACTCCATCCCACCCCATCCCATCCTCTTCCATTCCATTCTACAGTTCTAGTCTTTAAAATTGTCATTTGGGGTCACAGAATGGTAGGAGTTAGAAGGGACCTGAGGAGTATTCATCTACTCCCACCACCCTGTGTTTGCTTAAATCAAGTTGCAGAGGATCACATCCAGGTAGGTTTGGAAAGTCTCCAGAGAACGAGAGTTTACAGCCTCTTTGGGCAGCTTGTTCCAGGGGTCTGTCACTTTCAAAGTAAAGAAGTTTTTCCCTTGAATTCAGGGGACCTTAAGCTGAGGGACACAGAGTTGATTATGGAGGTCTGATGGGAAGGTTCACAATCTGCATTCTGCCACTGGAATCATAAAATCAGCCAGGTTGGAAGAGACCTCCAAGCTCATCCAGTCCAACCTATCACCCAGCCCTGTCCAATCAACCAGACATGGCAATAAGTGCCTCATCCAGGCTTTTTTTGAGCTGCTATAAAAACTGAATGTTCAGTTATAAACGTTTTCTTTCCTCATCTCTACAGCACTATCAGGCTTAGCCAAACATTTACAAGCTATGGAACTCAGAAATAGAAGAGAGAGGAAAGTGAGATTTTTCTCACCCCTTTTCCCACTAATTCCTGTTAATATTTATTGAGAAGAGCAGATTGTGCTAATGTCCTTTTGGAAATAGCCCATGTCATGTCCTACCGACTGTCCAGGAGAATTATGGATCCTAACAGGGTGAGAACACCTTCTTCCCTGCTGTTGCTCAGTGAGTCAACCCAAAAAGGGCTCTACATTGCTAAAGCTAACCTCATGTGCTAATGATTGCTCTCTGTGTTTATCCTCTGTATCCAGGCTAAGGCCACTGGATTATGAGGAGAGGCTGAGAGACCTAGGATTTTATAGTCTGGAAAAGAGAAGACTGAGAGGATTTAATAAGTGCCTATAAATATCTGAGGGATGGGGGTCAGGAGGAGGGGACAGGCTCTGCTCACTGCTCCCTAGGATAGGACAAGGAGCAATGGATGGAAGCTGCAGCACAGGAGGTTCCACCTCAACACAAATAGGAACTTCTTGACTGCAAGGGTCCCAGAGCACTGGCACAGGCTCCCCAGAGAGGTTGTGGAGTCTCCTTCTCTGGCAATTTTCAAGGCCTGTCTGGATGTGTTCTTCTGTGACCTGAGCTAGATTGCATGGTCCTGCTCTTGCAGGGGGGGTGGATTTGATGATCTCTTTGAGTCTCTTCCAACACTTGACATCCTCTGATCCTGTGATCCCAGGAGAGGGCTTAACTGAGGGGTCTTCTAGTTCTCAAACAGCACACACACTTGTGTGGGCCTTCTGTGTAAGAGTGCCCCTCCCTGTTTTACCAGCAATATTGATTTTGGCTTTACAACACTCCTGTTATCCCTCTTACAGAGAAGAGGCAAAAGGCACAGCTAAATAACTTATCAAGGCTGACAAAAAAGGGAAAATAAGTGTCAGAGTTGAGAATAGAAACCAGACCACCTGAAGTTTCCTTTCTGCAAATGTTTCCCCATTCCTTTTCCTTTTGAAATTTTGTTGTTGAGTATTGAGACTGGAACACATCCAGAGAAGGGCAATGAAACTGGTGAGGGGCCTGGAGCAGAGCCCTGTGAGGAGAGGCTGAGGGAGCTGGGGGTGTGCAGCCTGCAGAAGAGGAGGCTCAGGGCAGAGCTCATTGCTGTCTACAGCTACCTGAAGGGAGGCTGTAGCCAGGTGGGGTTGGGCTCTTCTGCCAGGCAAACAGCAACAGAAGAAGGGGACACAGTCTCAAGTTGTGCCAGAGGAGGTCTGGGCTGGATGTTAGGAGGAAGTTCTTACCAGAGAGAGTGATTGGCATTGGAATGGGCTGCCCAGGGAGGTGGTGGATTACCCATCCCTGGAGGTGTTCAGGAAAAGCCTGGATGAGGCACTTAGTTCCATGGTCTAGTTGACTGGATAGGGCTGGGTGATAGGTTGGACTGGATGACCTTGAGGGTCTCTTCCAATCTGGTTGATTCTATTATTCTATGATCCAGTTGATTGGACAGGGCTGGGTGATAGGTTGGACTGGATGAGCTTGGTAGTCTCTTCCAACCTGGTTGATTCTAGGATTCTATGGTCTAGTTGATTGGATAGGACTGAGTGACACTTTGGACTGGATGATCTTGGAGGTCTCTTCCAACCTGGTTGATTCTATAATTCTATGAAATGTGGGCAATATACAGATAGATTTTCTTTCCCAGAAGGAAGCACAAGCTTTACTTGCCTCTAGAAAGTGAGCCTGTAGTCTGCTCAGACTTGAGGAGCTTTTGCAGCTCTCACAGGACACTGCAAAATCCAGCAATCAGACCTGTGCAGCCGGAATGCTTTCAGAGGAGATGGCAGTGCACAGAAATGGAGCATTATCTAAAACCAGGCTCTCACAATATGTTTCTACAGGAATCAGAAACTAATCTTTGAAATGGTCCCTGATGAGAGCCGGATTGGCCCGAGCTGCCTTCTGAAAATGTTCCAATCCCTCCTTTGCATCCGGTGTGTGTTTATGGGAGAAAGAATGAGGTCTCGTTTAAATTCTGCACATGCATTTGCACTCTGACCTTGTTTTTGGAGCTGTTACCTCATGGCTACATCTGAAATTGGTCATAAAAATAATGCAACTCGTGGTAAAGAACTGCGAGGTGATTTTATACAACTATAATTTTACCCTCTCAAAAGGCAGAATATGTAATTCCTTAAGCCACACATGGGAGCTTGGTGATACTGGGCTGGGTTTTTGTTTTCCAAGCCAACACTGTGTGAATAAAGCCACCTCTATGCAGTGACTGAACTAATGAGTCAAGCAGAGATGGATTTTTGCTGATGGTGATGCAGAGTGAGAAACCAACAGGAAGTCCCTCCTCTAGTGAGGATGCCACACAAACAGAGGTACAAGCAGCTCTTGCATCATAGAATTGTGCAGCATAGAATTGTGCATCTTAGTGGGGTTATGTGTTCACTTCTAACTGCTACATAAGTTTCTGAAATGTCCTCTCAGTCTAACATAGAATCATAGAATGACAGAATCATGGAACTGGATGATCTTTGTGGTGACTTCCAACCCTGACTCATTCTAATCTCCCTGGATGATCAGAGGGCTGCAGCAGCTCTGCTATGAGGACAAGCTACTAGATTTGGGACTCTGCAGCCTGGAGAAGAGAAGGCTTCAAGAAGACCTTGGAGTGGCCTTCCAGTATCTGAAGGGGTCTACAAGAGGGCTGCGGGAAGGATTATTGACCAAGTCTTGCAATGGCAGGATAAGGAGGAATGGGTTTAAACTGGCAGAGGGGAGATTCAAACTAGATGTTAGGAAGAAGTTCCTTCCAGGGAGGGTGGCAAGACCCTGGCACAGGCTGCCCAGGGAGGCTGTGCCTGCTCCCTCCCTGGAGTTGTTCAAGGCCAGGTTGGATAAGGCCTTGAGTGATCTGTTCTAGTGAGAGGTGTCCCTGCCTATGGTGGGGGGTTGGAACTGAATGAGCTTTGAGCTCCCTTCCAATCTAAACTATTCTATGGTTCTATGAAGCATTGATAAGATCCCCCTCAGTCTTCTCTGATCTAGGCTAAAAAGCCCCAAGTCCTTCAGCCTTTCTTCATAAAGATCTGAGCAATCGGGTCCAGAAAGATGAATACAGAAAGGCAGAGGACAGTGGAAAAGAAAACAGATCCTGAGCCACTCATACAGTGTTTGCAAACCAAGCTATGGGTACATTTCTAACCACTAAAGACTGCCAACAGGTATTTAAAGCCTAAAAAAGACTTATCAGATAGGAGGAGGTACAGCAAGGCAGCAAGACATGAGCCATCTGGAGCTACCCACAGGTACTTACAGGCTACCCACAGGCTGCGCACCTTTAGGGAAGGAAACAGTCACCTGCACTGCTGAGCTGACAGCAATATTGCAACCCAGCAGGTCCACGCAGGTTGTGTGGCAAGATTTAAACTAGAGGCATACTTTGTAACTATGTCTGGGTCTTGCTTTTCTACCACACATTTATTTCTTTCAGCTGACAACAGTATTCCTGTCCAGATTTTTCAGGGCATAATACATCAGAAAACAACACTTCAGAGTTCAAATTTGGGTTTCAGTTCAGCAACTAACACCAATCTAGCAACGCCCTTAAGCATTTCTAGCACCTTCACTGATCTGAGAAGTACCATAACTAGCAACCCTGAGGCAACAAAACACACAGTATCTGGATGATTCTGAGCTTGCAGGCAGTTCCCCATGAATCAGTGCAGATACTGCAGTGACAGAGATGTCTCATTTTCTGTTGGATTATACCTGCACCAAGCCAACCATGGAAGACCCCTCTAACAAGAGTTATATTGCTCTGTGCTTTCTAAGCACAAATGCTTTGCACAACACTTCCATTTACTTATGTAAGTACCAAACTCCCAAAGCAGATCAGGTAGTTATTACATTTATTTCACCTATATTCTCTCTTCATAGGTGAATAAGACCAAAAGTGATCTGCTGGTTCATCAAACCATCAGACTACCAAAGTCACTCTATAACTGCTCTCTTGAACTGATCCTGGTTTACCTTAGTGCCATGCTTTTGCTTTCTTATTTTGGAATCTCACCTTTCTAATGGATAAAAGCTTTCTACTTCACCCACAATTTGTTCATGCTCTGTTTAAATCTTTTATTTTTTTTCCTCCAGTGCCCACACAGCCTTTTAACTTAAACTTATCTCTAGGAAGATACCCAGAAACAAAACCAGTGTAGGTGAACCATCATCTAACCTGCATGAGAATAAATCTTAGTTGTAGGTCTGCTGGGATTTCACTTTATGCCTCTTCTCAGTGCTCACCTTTGAAGGCTGTTTCATGGAAGATTTAAACCTAAGATCATAGCACCTCCAGAAGCAGCAGTCTCTGTCCTCAGGGAAGTCCTCTATATGCCTCTCATATCAAGTCCTGCAACATTACATCTTCAGCTGGGTTGATATCCCCCTCTCACTGAAACCAATCCTGCAAAGAAAACAAAAATAAACACTATGATTCTCGTGTTTAGGAGTTGATTCAGGTGGGGAGAATTCTTCTGGCAACAACTCACATACAGCCAGGTAATAAAATCTCAAAAGTTCATTGCTTGATGTGTGCAAGCCCCCCCTAAAAAAAAACACCCCAAGGAAATGCTGCTTTGCCTGGTTCAGATAGAGGCCAGCTCTTCATTTAGAGTTCTCATCACTGAGGGTCACAGCGTTGCAGGACGTTAGGGGTCGGAAGGGACCCAAAGTCATTACCAACAGAACAAGGGGACAGAGTCTCAAGTTGTGCCAGAGGAGATATAGGCTTGGAAGTCAGGAGAAAGATCTTGCCAGAGAGAGTGACTGGCATTGGAATGGGCTGCCCAGGGAGGTGGTGGAGTCACCATCCCTGGAGGTGTTCAAGAGAAGATTGGAGGGGGCTGGGTGATAGGTTGGACTGGATGATCCTGGAGGTCTCTTCCAACCTGTTTGATTCTATGATCAATTCCACCCCCCCTGCAAATGCAGGATCATAGAACCTAGCTCAGGTCACACACGAACACATCCAGACACAGCTTCAAAGTCTCCAGAGAAGGAGACTCCACAACCTCTCTGGGGAGCCTGTTCCAGTGCTGTCACCCTTACAGTAGAGAAGTTCTTTGTCATGTTAAGGTGGAACTTCTGGTGCTGTAGTTTACATCCATTACACCTTGTTCTGTCACAGGGCAAAACTGAGAAGAGTTTGTCCCCTCCCTCCTGATGCCCAGCCCTCAGATATTTAGAAACATCAATTAGATCCCCTCTAAGTCTTCTTCTCACCAGACCAAACAGCCCCAGATCCCTCAGTCTCTCCTTACAGGGCAGGCTATAAGAGTTGAGGCTTCTCAGCCTGAAGAACAGAAGGCTTCCAAGAGACCTTAGAGTGGCCTTACAGTATCTGAAGGGGGCCTACAGGAGGTATGAGGAGGGACTATTGACAAGGTCTTGTAATGACAGGATGAGGAGAAATGGGTTTAAACTGGCAGAGGGGAGATTGAAACTGGGTGTTAGGAAAAGGTTCTTTGCAGTGAGGGTGGTGAGACACTGGCACAGGTTGCCCAAGGAGGTTGTGGCTGCTCCCTCCCTGGAGTTGTTCAAGGCCAGGTTGGATGAGGTCTTGAGTGACCTGTTCTAGTGGGAGATGTCCCTGCCTATGGGAGGGGAGGAGGTTGGAACTGAATGATCCTTGAGGTCCCTTCCAACCTAAACCATGCCATGATTCTAGGCTTTTATATTGAACAGCTATGCCTGAACACCTTGAAACTTATTGCTGGTCTCACTGTAACTGAGCAGAGCTTTATCTGTTTAAACGAAGTAATTCACATTTTGGCACTACAGAGTATCAACTTGGTACTTCTTCCTGAAAAGGACCAGAAACAGAGCAGCAAGGGTGGTTTAGACAAATTGAAGTTGATTATATCCAACAGGTTTTCACACAAAGGCTAATTTATCTGTCTGTAACTAATGCCATCATTTGCACATTTCTCCAGACTAAGATCATCCAATTCACTTCCTACCTGCCGGTAGAAAACAGCTGAAAAAAAACCCCAACAAACCCAGTTTTTGTCCCAACAAATCCATCAGTTTTGTGGGAAATGTACTGAAAGTGCTTCCTACATTGTTTCCTGTTCCCTTCCTCTATATCTGTAAATTATACACATTAAAATTAAAAGGGTTTTTTTTCCCCCCAATTTAATTTAATCAAAGCTTTTGCAAGTTGGGAAATTTATCCTAATTCTTTCCCATCAGAAGTTTTGCTTTAGACTAATTAACATTTATGGATGAAAACACTTTAATCGAAACATTTGATTACCTGATTTAACTTTAAAAGCCATGAAACTAATTTACAGAATGGCTTAAGTTGGCAGGGATCTCAGAGATCATCTACTTCAACCTTCCTGCCACGGGCATCGAGGTCTCTCAATCAGACTCGACTGCTCAAGGCTCATCTAACCCAGTTCTAAATGCCCCCAGAGAAAAAGGCATCCACAACCTCCCTGAGCAACCTATTCCAGAGTCTCACTACTAACATACTGAAGAACTTCATCACAGGCACACAGGATGTTAGGGGTTGGAAGGGACCAAAGGAGATCATCAAGCCCAACCCTCCTGCCAGAACAGGACCACGCTACCTAACACAGATCACAGAGGAACACATCCAGGCAGGCCTTGAAAGGCTCCAGAGAACGAGGCCCCACAACCTCTCTGGGGAGCCTGTTCCAATGCTCTCTGACCCTTACAGTCAAGAAGTCCCCCCTTGTGTTGAGGCAGAACCTCTTTTGCTGCAATTTACACCCATTGCTCCTTGTCCTATCCCAGGGAGCAGTGAGCAGAGGCTGTCCTCCCCTTCCTGGCAGCCTTCAGATACTGATAAACATTTATCGAATCCCCTCTCAGTCTTCTCCTTTCCAGACTAAGAAGTCCCAAACCTCTCAGCCTCTCCTCATAAGCTATGCCCTCCAGTCCCCTCATCATCCTTGTAGCCCTCCACTGGACACTCTCCAGCAGAACCCTCTTAAACTGGGGAGCCCAAAACTGAACACAGTATTCAATATGAGGTCTCACCAGGGCTGAGTAGAGGGGGAGGAGAACCTCCCTTGAGCTGTTGGACAGATCCAGTCTAACCCTGCTCTCCCTCAGCTTCAAATCACTCCCCCCCATCCTCTTTCTAGACATCCTTAAGCAAAAGTCCCTCTGCAGCCTTCCTGTAGAATCCCTTCAGGTATTGGAAAGCAGCTTTAAGGTCCCCCCACAACCAACTTCACAGAATCACAGTGGGAAAAGACCTTCAAGACCATTGAGTCCAATCATTAGTTTCACAGTGACAAGTCCTTAACTAAACCAAATCCCTCAGCACAACATCTCATCACTGTGAATCACTATGGTTGGAAAGGACCACCAGGATCATCCAGTCCAACCTTCATCCCAGCATCCTTCATCACTAGACCATAGCCTCAAGTGCCGCATCCACTCTCCTTTCAAACACTTCCAGGAATGGTGACTCCACCACCTCCCTGGGCAGCCTGTTCCAGTGCCTGACCACCCACTCAGGAAAGAACTTCCTCCCAACATCCAACCTAAACCTCCCCTGACGCAACTTGAGGCCATTTCCTCTTGTCCTGTAATTAGTAATGTGGGAGAAGATACCAGCTCCAGCCTCACTACAACCTCCTTTTAGGTAGTTGTAGAGGGCAGTAAGGTCCCCTCTCAGCCTCCTCTTCTTCAGACTAAACAAACTCAGTTCCCTCAGCCACTCCTCACAGGTCATCAATTCCTATAACAAAAGTGCCCAGCTTCCACGCACAATCATTTCCCATACAACAGCCTCCACTCATCTCAAACACAAATCTTGCCAAGCCAAGAACAGGGATTTCATTGGCACTTTTCAGTGTTCACAGACCTCTACTGAGAAGATATCTCCCTGCTGTGTTCAATGTCATCTACACTTATTCATAGCAAACATGCTGAGAAACACTTCCTTTAGGTAGTCTGGAATTTGTTCAACAAGATATTAAAATCAAGATGCTAGAAGAGGAATTGGGAAAGAAAATGATAAAGGGGAATTTGTCCATCTGATGAAGACCAATGCTTCCACAGAAGCACCGAAGCTTAGAGGTTGGAAGGGACCTCCAGAGATCATCCAGTCTAATTCCCCTGACAAGCAGGATTCCCTAGGGCAGTTCACACAGGAATGCATTCAGGCAGGTTTGGAAAGTCTGCAGAGAAGGAGACTCCTCCTCAACCTCTCTGGGCAGCCTGCTCCAGGGCTCTGGCACCCTCACTGCAAAGAAGTTTCTCCTCATGTTGAGCTGAAACTTTTTCTGTTCCAGTTTATAGCTGTTGCTCCTTGGCTTACTAATGCTGACCACCAAAAAGAGCTTGGCCCCAGCCACTTGACCCCCACCCCTCAGGTATTTGTACACATTGATCAGATCTCCTCTCAGCCTTCTCTTCTCCAGATTAAACAGCCTCAGGTTCTCAGTCTCTCTTTGTAGGGGAGATGCTCAAGTCCATTGTTATGGCTCTCCGCTGGACTCTTTCCAGCAGGTCCCTGTCTCTCTTGAACTGACGCAAGCATCGTCAGGCAGAGACAATTCAGAGTCTCAGTGGTGTGTGTGAGATGTATCTAACAGGAAGCATAAGCTGAAGAAGTGGACATGCACATGCATGTCTTGGATCACTTGGCCTCCTTCCAAATCTGCCCATTCAGTATATGAGTTTTCTGTAGATTTTAGAAAGGCCTAAATTAAATCATAGAATCATAAAATCAAGCAGATTGGAAGAGACCTCCAAGCTCAGCCAGTCCAACCTAGCACCCAGCCCTAGCCAATCAACCAGACCATGGCACTGAATGCCTCATCCAGGCTTTTTGCAAACACCTCCAGGGACATCGACTTCACCACCTCCCTGGGCAGCTCATTTCAATGCCAATCACTCTCTCTGCCAACAACTTCCTCCTAACATCCAGCCTAGACTTCCCCTGGCACAACTTGAGACTGTGTCCCCTTGTTCTGTTGCTGCTTGCCTGGGAGAAGAGACCAACCCCACCTGGCTACAACCTCCCTTCAGGTAGTTGTAGACAGCAATGAGGTCACCCCTGAGCCTCCTCTTCTCCATGATGTTCCTTCGTTTGACATCTCCAGCTAGAGAAAGCTCAGTGGAAGATTCTCTGCACGGTGACTGAAGGAACCCATAGGCACAATACTTTGATCATCTCTGACAAGTGAGTAATGAGAATAAGCACAGTCCTGGTGCATGTGGTGGGATGTAATTGCACATCAATAAGCACTGTGGATGATAAACAGAAGAATGGTGCAAAAATATACTGTGGTTGGCAACTGTGGGTGAGAAGAATCTTTTGGCGAGTACGAGTGCAGAAGCTTGTGTGGAGGCAGATGAGTTCCCAAAGAGTTGCTTGCTTTTTAACTTTGGCAAGCCTTTTTTTCTTCCACTGTTGCTGATGTACCCAAGTTGAATGTATTGTTGCAGTGACACTGACAGATACAGTTCACATGTCAACTCCTGTCTGATTAATTCACAATGAAGGAGATGCACCAGGAAAGTCTGTTTTAGCATAACTCTGTAGAAACAACTGTTTGCTGAAATAATTCTCCAGTTTGGGTACATCAACTAAAACAAAGAATCTCAGAATGGTTGGGAGGGATGAAATTGAATGAAATTCAGTAAGGACAAGTGCAGAGTCTGGCACCTGGGAAAGAACAGCCCCAGGGAGCAATATAGGTTGGGGACTGACCTGTTGGAAGGCAGTGAAGGGAAAAAGGATCTGGGGGTGCTAGTGGATGGGAGGCTGACCATGAGCCAGCAATGTACACTCATGGCCAGGAGGGCCAATGTCATTCTGGGGTCTATCAGAAGGGCTGTGGTTAGTAGGCTGAGAGAGGTTCTCCTGCCCCTCTAGCCCTGGTGAGGCTGCATCTGGAGTACTGTGTCCAGTTCTGGGTCCCTCAGTTCAAAAGGGACATGAAACTGCTTGAAAGGATCCAACACAGAGCCACGAAGATGAAGAAGGGAATGGAACATTTCTCTTACAAGTTGAGAGTGAGAGAGCTGAGGCTATGCTGCTTGGAGAAGAGGAGACTGAGAGGTGACCTCATTAATGTTTATCAATATGTAAAGCTGAGTGTCAGGAGGCTGGAGCCAGGCTCTGCTGGGTGATGCCCGATGACAGGACAAGGGGCAATGAGTGAAAGTTCAGGCCTAGAAAGTTTTATTTAAACATGAGGAGGATTTTTTTCCCCTGTGAGGGTGACAGAACCCTGGAACAGGCTGCCCAGGGGGGGCTGCAGAGTATCCCTCTCTGGAGATATTCAAGGCTTGCCCAGATGCGTTCCTCTGTGATCTGGTCTAGGTGATCCTGCTCTGGCAGGACAGTTGGACTGGATGAGTTTTGGAAGTCCCTTCCAGACCCTGACATTCTATGATTCTGCGACCTCTGGAGATCATTCAGTTCCATACTCCTTCTACAGCAGGGCCACTCACAGCAGGTTGCTCCAGATTGCATCCAGGCAGATTTGAAATCTCCCTGAAGCAGGAGAGATTCCACAGCCTCTCTGGGCAGCCTGGTTCAACTATCCAGAGCAACACCTAACCCAGGATAGTAAGGTGATGTGAAAATAGATCACAGCACTAGCTCCTGAGAAACACTAAAGCCAGCAGAGCTCTCTAGGGACTTGTTGACTATTATCTTCCTGTACTTAAGGGGAGTTTAGGTGCTGTCACATCCACTTCTGAAGTGTGATGAAACACAGGCAAAGGAATGATAAAATATTCCAAGATGAATTTTGACAATCAAAGTTAGCTGACAGGCAACTTAAATTCACTTACATTCTCCAAACCTACACAGATGCCACAGTGGAATTCTGCTCAAGGAGGCTCAGAATCATAGAATCATAGAACAGCAAGAGTTGGAAAGGAACTCAGGAGATCATCTAGTTCCAACCCCACTTCTAACAGAGGTTGACTTAGATCAGGTTGCACAAGAACATGCCCATGTTCATTTGAAAAGTCTCCAGAGAAAGAGACTGTACAAACTCTGAGTAGATTGTTCCACTGCTCCAGGACCCTCAAGTAATGAAGTTTCCCTTTAAGTTCAAGTGAAACCTTCTGTCCTCTAGTTTTAACTACTGTCTGTTGTCTTGTCAGTGGGCAATGCTATAAAGAGTTCAGCTCCAACCTCATGACCATCACTCTTTAGCTATTGATCACCATGGAGAAGATTCTCTCTGAGTCTTCTCTTTTCCAGTCTAAACAGCCCTGAGACTCTCAGCCTCCAGCAGAAGATTTCATGCATGATATCCAGTTGGTCAAGACAAGTCCAAACGACTTGGCAAGCTATGTTTTCCAGTAGGAGTACAACTCAACAGTGCTAGGCTTCACTTGGGCAACATCACGAGCCAAGCTGCAGACCCAGGGTCCTGAGTAATTCATAGAATCAGTCAGGGTCAGAAGGGACCACAAGGATCAGCCAGTTCCAACCCTGCTGCCATGAGCAGGGACATCCTACCTTAGATCAGGCTGCCTACAGCCTCATCCAGCCTGGCCTTAAACACCTCCAGGGATGGGGCCTCACCACCTCCCTGGGCAACCCATTCCAGGCTCTCACCACTCTCATGCTGAAGAGCCTCCTCCTCATGCCCGGTCTGGGTCTCCCTGCCTCCAGCTTTGCTCCAATCTCCCTAGTTCTGATAGCCTAAAAAATATCCCTCCCCAGCTTTTTTATAGACTCCCGTCAGATACTGGAAGGCCACAATAAGGTCTCCTCAGAGCCTTCTCTTCTCCACACTGAACAGCCTATCTGCACAGGAGAGGCACAGCAGCCCTCTCCCCATCCTTGTGGCCGTTCTCAGGATACGCTCCAGCATGTCCACATCCCTCTTGTGACAGGGGCTCCAGAACTGGATGCAGTATTCCAGGTGGGGTCTCAGCAGAGTGGAGTAGAGGGGGAGAATCACCTCCCTCGACCTGTTGGCCACACTTCTCCTGATGCAGCTCAGGACCTGGTTGGCTTTCTGGGCTGCAAGTGCACACTGCTGGCTCATGTTGAGCTTCTCATCCACCAGCACCTCCAGGTCCCTCTCCTCAGGGTAGATTTCCAGCCAGTCACTGCCCAGCCTTTAATTGCACTTGGGATTATGGCTGTTAAGGATTCAGCCTAAGTTTGTAGGCATGTGAGCACTACCATCCTGGCCAAATATCATCTTGGATAATTATTTCGTCTACCTAACTGTCCCCATTTTCATCTGAATAAGGTAGTCCTCATTTCCAAAGCCGTTGCAGAGTGCTGTTGAGCGCTGCTCAACAGCTGCACTATCTCACCCCAGAGATGGCTGCAGTTCAGCGGTGGCTGACACGATCTAAAGAGTTTGAATATCAGTTTAATCACCCTGGCATCCTTCAGGAACAAAGTCACTATTTAAATGTAAGATTATCATGGAGAATAAAATTGTCAATAAATGTAGTAATGTCTATCTCTAACCATAAGCAATTACAGAGCTCATCTCCAACTTGCAAAAAGAAAAACAACCACCAAAAAAAAAATATATAACACCAGATGGTATTTTTCAGGGGAAAAAAAAAAAGTCAAATGTAGAATATTAGATTATTATTTCTTTGTGGGGTTGGGCTTTTTTTCTCCCCTCTTATTTTTCAGTACATCACTATGGCAAATAATACGATGTGAATCCTGCAAGCACAAGAAATAATCTGCAAGTATAACATCCTTTTCTTCCAGTGAACATCCTGTGAATTCATAAATATTTACATCTTGCAAGTTATAATTATGCAGCACTGGAGGAAAAAAAAAATACAGGAAAATAAAAAGACTGTACACAGAAGTTTATAAAAGAACATTCATCAATTAAAAATGGGCATTGTTCTGGAAATGACACCTACTTTGGGGTTTTTTTTTGTGTGTGTCTGGGTTCCAAACTGTAAGATAGCTTCCTACTTGGCTCTCTAGCCAGCCTGACCTAAGGTAGGGTGTCCCTGCCCATGGCAGAGGGGTTGAGACTCGATGATCCTTGTGGTGCCTTCCAACCCTGCTGTGTTCTATGATCCTATGAATTACTCTGGACTCGGCTCACAATGTTGCCCAAGTGAAGCCCAGCACTGTTGAATCGTGCACCCACTGGTAAAACCGAGACTTGTAGTTTGAACTACAACCATTGATTGTGATGGCTTCAAACTAGAGAAGAGGAGGTTCTACACTTTACAGGGTTCTACACTTTGTCCACAACAACCCCAAGCAGCACTACAGGGTGAGGACAGACTGGCTGGAGAGCAGCCAGGAAGAAAGGGACCTGGGGGTACTGGAAGATAGTAGCTGAACATGAGCCAGCAGTGTGCCCAGGTGGCCAAGAGAGCCAATGGCATCCTGACCTGGATCAGGAACAGTGTGGCCAGTAGAACAAGGGAGGTTATTCTGCCCCTGCACANGCAGAACAAGGGGACACAGTCTCAAGTTGTGGCAGAGGAGGTCTAGGCTGGATGTTAGGAGGAAGTTCTTGCCAGAGAGAGTGACTGGCATTGGAATGGGCTGCCCAGAGAGGTGGTGGAGTTGTCATCCTTGGAGGTGCTGAAGAAAAGACTGGATGGGGTACTTAGTGCTGCCGTGGTCTCGTTGACTGGGTAGGGCTGGGTGCTAAGCTGGACTGGCCGAGCTTGGAGGTCTCTTCCAACCTACTTGATTCTATGAAACAATTACAGATGCACTCAAAATATATACTTGGGTGGAAAGTGAAATCAACACAATTACCCAGATGATACAGTTAAATGTTAGCTAAATGTTAGCTTCTTGTTAGGCTTTTATAGTTGCATTTTATACACGTAGAAGTTGGCTTGATTCAGCAATTTATATACCAGAGGATAATTTTATCATCAACAAATCTGAACTGCAAAGTTTTGAAGTTCAGATTTCAGTTGCAGGAATCCCATTTTATTTGTTTTATTACTATTTTTTAGGAACCAAACTATTCATTGAAGGCTATTTTTATGGAAGGAATTTTACCATCTTGATTCATGAATAATCCATGAACAGATGTTGGGTTTGTTGGTTTTTGTTTTTTTTTTAACAAGTTCTGTTGTCATTTGAAATTGTTTGAATACTTCATACAAACATATTGCAACCTCTGGGTTATTTGTGTGTATTTCTTTTGGTTCCCTTACAGTCTTGGGCTGTTTCTTGTGAGATAGATTTTGTCTCCTTGTACAGATAAATCCTTACTCATGTAAAGAAAAAAAACCAAGGAGGTTGGAAAGGTGATGTAGGTGTATTATTCATGAGGAAAATTCTTTAGGGGGAGAAAAAAAATAAGTAGTATCAGCTTTTTCTAAGGAAGAAATGAAATGATAAGAGAAAATGATTTGTGCATATATATAACAAGATGGTCAATGCCTCCAGTTCTTGTGAAACCAAACCCTCTGCATAACCCTTTGTGGTGAGGAGAAGAAGGATTTATGAGTACAAAAGTTACTTTGCTATCTTATTGGTTGTAAATTCACCTTTTTGCTTTCTCTGATTTATTGTTGGGATGAAAACAAAGCCACCCCTCCCTCGTAGGCAGGCTTTAATTTTGGACCAGGACCACTGTTCTGTTTTCCCTCGGCTGTCTCTCTGCAGACAAACCCTGCACTTCTTCCTCTCCTTTTCCATCTGCAAGCATGCCAAATTTGCATCCACACCATACAGTTTATCACAGGAGAAGCCTGTGAACACAGCAGGCAACTTTCTAACAGTAACTTTTACCTTGTTAACTTGTGCAATATTACACTAATTCCAGACAAACGATGCCAGAGATTCTGAGGAGGAGAAAAACATTGCCACAACCTGACTCAATCAGGTTTCCAAAACACTTCATGTAATCTCAAGTGGTTTTGCCTGTACTTATGTAACACAGATCCTTCACAGAATCACAGAATGTCAGGGGCTGGAAGGGACCTAAAAAGCTCATCCAGTCCAATCCCCCTGCCAGAGCAGGGTCACCTAGAGCAGCTCACACAGGAATACATCTAGGCAAGCCCTGAATATCTCCAGAGAGGGAGACTCCACAGCCCCTCTGGGCAGCCTGTTCCAGGGTTCTGTCACCCTCACAGGGAAAAAAAAAAAAAAAGTCTTCATTATGTTTCCATGGAACTTCCTAGGCCTCAGCTTCCACCTAGTGCCCCTTGTCCTGTCATTGGGCATCACCCAGCAGAGCCTGGCTCCAGCCTCCTGCCATTCACCCTTCGTGTATTTATAAGCATTGATGAGGTCACCTTTCAGTCTCCTCTTCTCCAAGCAGCATAGCCCCAGCTCCCTCACACTCTCCTTGTAAGAGAAATGTTCTATTCCCTTCATCATCTTAGTGGCTATGTGCTGGACCCTCTCAAGCAGTTCCATGTCCCTTTTGAACTAGGGGACCCAGAACTGGACACAGTACTCCAGATGCAGCCTCACCAGGGCAGACTAGAGGGGTAGGAGAACCTCTCTCAGCCTACTAGCCACAACCCTTTCAATACACCCCAGAATGCCATTGGTCCTCCTGGCCAGCCTTCTTATCTTTGAGCTAGACCACTTTTATCTGCCTTCCTGACAGCCACTGGGCAGACATACACGGAAAACCAGACCACCACTCTAGAAGGCAATGCCAACTGGAGCTGTAAACTCCAAGATTTTTCTGGCCGTCTGTGAAAGATGGACATGGCAGAAAACAGAACTGACAGAACTGTCCTGATCTTCAGAGAATGCAGATTCACTTTTCTGTAGCAGCAAAGAGTAGAAGAGTTATCAGTAGGAACGCGGTGACAGATACGCTCTGAAGAGCTCCGCACTGCCTTGTCACATTTATTTATGAATTTGGGGGAGGGAGGAGGTTTGTGGGATGCTTTGATTATGCCTATTACTTTTCAGAGCTCATTTTAACATGATCAGGAAAAATCTGAAGTTTGGCTGGTTATCACAGCCTTAAGAAAGGAGCCTGGCTTCTGCTCTTGGGCACCAGCCCAATACCTCCGACAGCCTGAAGGGAGATTTAAAACTCCAATGCTAAGCAAGTTACAGATTTTTTATTTACACCTGCAAGGCAAATTAAGATTTTTTTTTTTGGTTGGTTGGGTTGTTTGTTGGTTTTATTTTTTAATGCTTGGACAGTCAGCAGTTCAGCCATGTGACTTTTATTCCTGAACCTCTCCCTCTGAAGCATCCTTCTGGACTAGGTATCTTTATACCTTCCCCTTATAGTTCAATGTCTTCAAGATACTAATCCCCACAGTTGACAGTGCTAATGTTGCAATGACCTGCAGTCATCTGATCAACTTTCAGAATGCTTCCCAGCTCTAATCAAATATATTCTCATCTCTTATTTGAACAAATCAAACAGAAATTGAATACAGTGGTGGGTTTTTTTTTTCCATGAACACTAGCAATATGTTCTCCTCTCTGATAATTTTGACATTAAAATTCCATTTTAATAATCCCATCCTTCAGGCTTTGCAGACTCTTAAGGTATTAAAGCAGAAATTATCCTAAGCAGTTAGATTATAATGTATTTAAAGATTAGACATTTCATGTTGAATATTAACTGCTCCACTTCCCAAGGAAAAAAAAAATAAAATATATTCAGTTGTGGTTTTTTTTTCCTTGCATAATTTATATAGTTTTGATAGGTTGACTATATGAAGTTGAAACCTTTTATGAAGGAAATACTATAACATAGACTCACAGTCCTGCTTTATATTAAAAAGATGCATATAAAGGTGTGAGAAAAAGATTTTTTTCCCCTCTCCTTTCCAACCCTCAGAAACACACAAAATGGCTGTTCAGTCTCAATGTAGCCTATCAGAATTCCAAGCTGAGGCAGGATTACAGATAGTTTGCTACCTAAAGAACTTCTAGTTACATGACAGGACAGATGGACCAGATTGAGCAGCCAAGAAGAAAGGGACCTTGGGGTGCTGGTAGGTAGTAGCTGAACATAAGCCAGTAGTCTGCCCAGGTGGGCAGGAGAGCCAATGGCATCCTGACCTGGATCAGGAACAGTGTGGCCAGCAGGACAAGGGAGGTTATCCTGCCCCTGTGCACAGCACTGGTCAGGCCACACCTTGACCACTGTGTCCAGTTCTGCACTCCTCAATTCAAGAGAGATGTTGAGGTATTGAAACATGTCCAGAGAAGGGCAACAAAGCTGGTGAAGAGCCTGGAGCACAGCCCTGTGAGGAGAGGCTGAAGGAGCTGGGGGAGTGCAGCCTGGAGAAGAGGAAGCTCTGGGCAGACCTCATTGCTGTCTACAACTACCTGAAGGTAGGATGTAGTGAGGTGGGGTTGGTCTCTTCTGCCAGGCAACCAGCAAGTGAACAAGGGGACACAAGTCTCAAGTTGTGCCAGGGCAGGACTAGGCTGGATGTTAGGAGGAAGTTGTTGGCAGAGAGAGTGATTGGCATTGGAATGAGCTGCCCAGGGAGGTGGTGGAGTCATCGTCCCTGGAGGCGTTTAAGAAAACCTGGATGGGGCACTTAGTTCCATGGTCTGGTTGATTGGATGGGGCTGAGTGCTAGCTTGGACTGGATGATCTTGGAGGTCTCTTCCAACCTGCTTGATTCTATGATTCTATGACTTCCATTTGGTAATAATGCAAAAATGAAGAAAAACAATGCAAAACTGAATTATCTGAAACAAACAAGCTACACACACACACAAAAACATAAAATTAACTTGTAGCCACTTTCATAAATATTTCAGGGATTTCCCCAGCCCATGATAATCCATTAAAAAATATTATTCAAGGGGGGAGTGGAATAATATGCTCAAAATTGTCCAATGGGAATATGTCCTATAGGCAGGGTAGTTTAGCTCACTGCTTGCTCTTACCATCATTACCTAGAGTCACGGAACTCTTTTGATTCAAGGTCGTCAAGTCCAGGTCACCACTAAGCCATGTCCTTCAGCACCACATCTACCTGTCTTCTATACCCTACCACGTATGGCGACTCTACCACTTCCCTGTGCAGCCTCTTCTAGAGCTTGAAGCCTTTCCAGAGAGTAAATTGTTCTTAACATCCAACCTAAACCTCCCCTGGCACAACTTGAGACTTACTTCTTGTCCCATCTCTTTTTTTCTTAAGAAAAGAGACCAACACTCACTTTTCTACAATCTCTTTGAAGGGAGATGTAGAGAGAGAAGGTTTTTCCTGAGCCTCCTTTCTCCAAGCTAAACTACCTTCAAATTCCTTCAACTGCTCCACAGACTTGTGACTCATTGCTCTTTGGACATGCTCTAGCACCTCAATATCCTTGGAGTGAGGTGCCCAAAACTGAACCCCGTATTGAGCTGCGATCTCTCCAATGCCCAGTACAGAGTTACAATCACAGTATCACCAAGGTTGGAAGAGACCTCACAGATCATCAAGTCCAAGCCGTTACCACAGAGCTCAAGGCTAGACCATGGCACCAAGTGCCACGTCCAATCCTGCCTTGAACAGCTCCAGGGACAGCGACTCCACCACCTCCCTGGGCAGCCCATTCCAGTAGCCAATGACTCTCTCAGTGAAGATCTTTCTCCTCACTTGAAGCCTAAATTTCCCCTGGTGTAGCTTGAGGCTGTGTCAATCCCTGCCCTAATCCTGCTGGCCACACTTTTCCTGATCCCACCCAAGATGCTGTTGGCTTCCTTGTCCAGCTGGGTACACACTGGTTCATCTTCAGCCATCTGTTGACCAACAGCCAGGTCCTTTTCTACCAGGCAGTTTCCAGCCACTTTTACCCAAGTCTGTAGTGCTTCATAGGGTTATTATGATCCAAGCTCAGGATCTGGCACTTGGCCTTGTTGAATCTCAGCACCCCACTGATGAACATCTCTCTCTCTGCATCTGCTCCATTTCTAGACATGACACGTAACTGGGCTGCCTCCCACACCCCCTGCACACAAGTCTCTTGACTTCTTTTTCATTTGCCTAATGTCATTCACTGTAGCTTTTAGCTTTTAACTCTCTGTCAGAAAGGGAAGTGACAGCTATCAAAATCAAACAAATCACCAGCCCCATCCCTCATCAACTCAGCCTGGGAAATCAGCAGTTGCACACAGAATTCTATTGGCAGGGTAGTGAAGTCCCCACAGCTGTTGAGTAGCCCAACACCACGTTGCCCCTGAAGGAGCCCTCTCTCCTTTGGGGCATCAAGATGATAGTAGTAAAACCTGATGGCCTAGCTTTCTGCTACACTTTGTACCAACACAGATAACTTAGGCATAAAACTCATCTTGTCACTTAACAGGTTGACCAGAGAGATGGTAGATGCCTCATTACTTGGACTGCTCCAGGCCAGATTGTTTAGTGTCTGAGTGAACTGGGGGCTGGGGCTGTTGATTTGAAGAGGAGGCTGAGGGGATTGCTCATTGCTGTCCACAACTACCTGAAGGGACACTGTGGAGAGGCTACTGCTGGGCTCTTCTCACAGGTCATTGGAGACAGAACAAGGGGGAATGGCCTCAAGCTGAGACTGGGGAGGTTTAGACTGGACATTAGGAAAAAGTTTTTCAGAGAGAGAGTGGTCAGGGACTGGAATGAGCTGCCCAGGGGGGTGGTGGAGTCACCCACCCTGGATATGTTTAAGGGTCATTTGTATGTGGTGCTTAGGGATACGGTTTGAGGTGAATCTTGTAGAGTAGGGTTCTAGGTTGGACTTGATGATCCTGAGGGGCTTTGCCAACCTGCATGTTGCTGTGATTCTGTTTGGGCCTCCAAGCAACCTGACCTAGTTGAAGATTACCCTGCTCGCTGCAGAGTGACCTTTAAATGTGCCTAAACACATTTACACAAATGTGCCTCTATCAATGATTCCATGATTCTTAGATTCAGCTTCTCCATTTATTATTTCCTTTGGTGCTTGTTTATCATGTCAGCTGGGACACCTCCCACTAGTACAGATTGGTCAAGGCCTCAACACGCATGGGAACGACCCAATGGATTTCCAATCCATTGCAGAATCATAGACTGGTTTAAGTTGGAAGGAACCTCAAAGATTATCCACTTCCAACCCCCCTGACACAGGCAGGGACACCTCCCACTAGAACAGGCTGCTCAAGGCCCAACCTGGCCTTGAACACCTCCAGAGAGGGAGCAGCCACAACCTCCCTGGGCAACCTGTGCCAGTGTCTCACCACCCCCACTGCAAAGAACCTCTGTCTAACAACCAGTTTCAATCTCCTCTTTGCCACTTTAAACTCATTCCCCCTTGTCCTGTCATTACAAGACCTTTTCAATAGTCCCTCCCCAGCCCTCCTGTAGGGCCCCTTCAGATACTGGAAGGTTACTCCAAGATCTCCTCAAAGCCTTCTCTTCTCCAGGCTGAAGAGCCCAAACTCTCATAGCCTTTTGTAGCTTCTCTGCAAAGGCAAACGTTCACCAACAGATACACAAAAAAACCCCACAATTAAACTAAAAAAGTCTTTCTGTTCAAAGTTCCTACTTCTGCAGACACAACTTGCAGTGCAGATCCTAAGGATTCCAAGCCTCTACTATCAGTTCCTCAGATACCTGCTGACTCTTTCACTGGAAGCAACCAGCACAAGCTGTTTCTTCTCTTCTTGTATACACCAAATGGAAAAGAATTGTCATCCAGAAGTACCTTTTTCTATTGGTGGTTGAACAACCTCAGAGACAGCCTGACTTTGTCTCCACATGGTATGACACCATCCACACACACATCCTTTCCTCTTCTATTCCTTGTTCAGTTTGTACCGACTTGCTCATGCTATTAGAAGTGTATTTTGGGTTATTTCCATGGAACATTTAACATCTTTTCTTTGTCCTTTTGCCTTGCCCTTCAATTTTGACCATGATGGATCTAAGCGTATTTAGGACATTAAGGGCAAAGTAAATTGTTGTTTATACTGTTAAATGTAAAAAGCATAATGGTAGGGTAGTGTCTGTATTCTGGAAAATAAGCACACTTGTCTGACTTTTATTACATATCTTCTCTACTGATGTGTACTGAGCAAATTGTGGGGTCTCCACTGAAAAATGCAACATGAAAGTTTAATACCAGTCTCTGCAGGATGTGTCAACCTGAGCATACACTGAGCAACAGGAAAAATAGAGAAGTAACTTATGCTTTAGGAGAAATGCTCTGAGAATGCCTAAATGAACCCAGGGCAACCGCCAGGGTGGTGAACACAGGTAAGAGTATTGCAGCCAGTTCTGGAGCCCCTGGGACAAGAGGGATGTGGAGATGCTGGAGCGTGTCCAGAGAAGGGCCAAGAGGATGCTCAGAGGGCTGGAGCTGCTCTGCTATGAGCACAGACTGAGAGAGTTGGGGCTGTTCAGTCTGCAGAAGAGGAGGCTCCCAGGCGGCCTTCTTGTGGCCTCCCAGTAGCTGAAAGGGGCCTACAAAAACACTGGGGAGGGACTTTTTAGGCTCTCAGGGAGTGACAGGACTGGGGGGAATGGAGCAAAGCTGGAGGCAGGGAGATACAGGCTGGATGTGAGGAGGAAGTTCTTCACCATGGGAGTGGTGAGAGCCTGGAATGAGTTGCCCGGGGAGGTGGGGAAAGCCTCATCCCTGGAAGTGTTTAAGGCCAGGCTGGATGAGGCTGTGGGCAGCCTGCTCTGGGGTAGGGTGTCCCTGCCCATGGCAGGGGGATTGGAAGTAGATGTGCGAGGACCTTGAGGTCCCTTCCAACCCTGACTGATTCTGTGATTCTACATGAGTTATCACCTTCAGCAACCACCACAGCTAGTACCTGGCATCAATACCTGCCATAGTTACACCATCAGCTCCAGGGGCATTGCCAACCCCTAAGATATGTGCTAAAATAGACTTCTGTCAGTGACACGGCTCATCAAGAAAGGATTGTGAGTTCTGGAGACGAGAACCCCCCAGAGCATTTTCCAAGCAAGACACACAACCTGGTGGTCAGTGCATGCAAGGGTTGCAATCCCTCCTCAGCTCTCTGAACACACAGAGCACACACACAGACAGACACAGCTTTGCCTTCCCAGATGTTTTCTGGTTAATAATGAGGTCATCCACCATGAGCCAAAAACAATGTGGCCTCGGTGTTCTCCAACACTCTTGGAAAGCCACAGATTGTTTAAGGGGAATTAAAATATTAAATACAACATAGGCATAAAACACAATAAATCAAATGAGTTTGTTTGGATGGAAAGCACTTTTGGGGTTCTACAGCACAGCAATTGTGTATTCCACAATTATTAGAATTAATTCTGAGACAAAACTGCTGGATATTTGACTGCTGCATCAGACCCACTCTTTTGCTTCCACCCCTTTTTGGCCTGTCAGGAGGCTCCTGCTTTCACC
>WAAF01015573.1:74331-80112 GCA_013400475.1 Tricholaema leucomelas | reverse complement strand
GCCCCTCATGAGGCTCCTGCTTCCACCCCCTTTGGCCCTTCATGAGGCTCCTGCTTCCACCCCCTTTGGCCCTTCATGAGGCTCCTGCTTTTACCCCCTTGGGCCTGTCAGGAGGCTTCTTTAAAAATGAGCTCTATTGTACAACATTTCACCATGCCCAAAGTCCAAATTAAAATTGGAATGGAATAACATAAGCCATGACTAGATCTGTTCATCAGTCATTCACCCCCAAGCCCAAACTTCTTCTTCTTTATTTTTTTTTTTTCTGTTGAGGAAAAAAGAAGTGCAAAAGGCCTCACTTATTGGAATCTCTGCACTGAGATCAGAATAACAGAATGTCCGGGACTGGAAGGGACCTAAAGCTCATCCAGTCCAACCCTACCTGCCACAGCAGGGTCACCTAGAGCAGGTCACACAGGAACACATGCAGGAAGGTTTGGAGTATCTCCAGAGAGGGAGATTCCACAACCCCCCTGGGCAGCCTGGTCCAGTGCTCTCTCACCCTCACAAGGAAAAAAATTCTCCTCATGTTTAAATGAAAGTTTCTATGCCTCAACCATCACCCAGTGCCCCTTGTCCTGTCACAGGGCATCAACCAGCAGAGCCTGGCTCCAGCCTCCTGGCACTCACCTTTACATCTTTATAATCATTGATGAGGTCACCTCTCAGTGCCATAGTCACAGAATCAGTCAGAGTTGGAAAGGACCACAAGGATCAGCCAGTTCCACCTTCTCTGCCATGCCCAGGGACACCCTACCTTAGAGCAGGCTGCACACAGCCTCATCCAGCCTGGCCTTAAACACTTCCAGCCATGGGGCCTCAACCACCTCCTTGGGCAACCCATTCCAGGCTCTCACCACTCTCATATTGAAAAGCTTCCANTCTCATACTGAAAAGCTTCCACCTTACATCCACTCTGAATCTCCCCACCTCCAGCTTTGCTCCATTCCCCCCAGTCCTGTCACTCCCTCAGACCCTAAAAAGTCCCTTCCCATCTCTTTTGTAGGCCCCTTCAGATACTGAAAGGCCTCAATAAGGTCACCTCTTCTCCAGACTGAACAGCCCCAACTCTTTCAGTCTGTCCTCATAGCAGAGGTGCTGCAGCCCTCTTGTCGTCCTTGTGGCCCTTCTCTGGACACACTCCAGCATCTCCACATGCCTCTTGTAATAGAGACTCCAGAATTGGATGCAGTACTCCAGGTGAGGTCTCATCAGAGCAGAGTAGAGGGGGAGGAGATGTCCTCTTCTCCAAGCAGCATAGCCCCAGCTCCCCGAGTCTCTCCTCATAACAGAGATGTTCCATTCCCTTAATTATCTTTGATTTCTCTGTGCTGGACTCTCTTAAGCAGTTCTATGTCCCTCTTGAACTGGGGGGCCCATAATAGGACACAGTACTGGAGATGTGGCCTCACCAGGGCAGAGTAGAGGAGCAGGAGATGATGGACAAAGCTGCACAGACAACTGAAATGCCTGACCCCAACCAAACCAGAAGACATGACTTCACTGCAGCCTTCCTCCTCCCTTGGAAACCTATTGTCATCACTCTCATGATCATCCCAATCTACTGCTTTGGCTTTACATCTGATTGCACATAATATCAAGAGGTCTAAAACTCAGCACCAAACAGTTTAGCTTTGCTTCTACTGTAATATTTTAAAGTTCTTAAAGACAGAAATCCCCAAATGGACACGGACAGAACAAGAAGACAGTCTCAAAATGTGCCAGGGCAGGTTAAGGATGGCCATTAGGAAGAAGTTCTTCACAGCAAGAGTGATTGGCAATGGAATGGACTGCTCAGGGAGGTGGTGGATTCACCATCCCCCAAGGTGTTTAAAAGGAGGTTGGACGAGGCACTTAGTGCCATGGTTTTGTTAATTAGAAGGGTTAGGTGATAGGTTGGACTCGATAATCCTAGAGGTGTCTTCCAACCTGGTGAATTCTGTGACTCTCTGGAGACCAAAGGCTTGCCCTTCACCACACAGAGAATGACCATCTGGGGCCCACACAGCCACTGAAAGTGCAGCTTTTTTTTTTCCAGGCTCACTCAGCACCACCTATAGTCAAAACCCCTCAACTTCTCTGGTGTATCTGGGACAGGAAACAATTCTCCTGCCCCTGCCATCGCTGCTTTTCACCTCTGCCTCTCACACTCAAGGAGCAGAAGGGCTGGAAGAAGTTTGCACCCACCCTTAAAGTCTCTTTATATTTAATCCAGAAAGAAAACCTGAGAGACCAAAGACGGTGAAAGAGAGGGACTGTCTGGCACCAAGTACAAGGATCAAAGACCCATATAAAAGCTTTTTTTTTTTTGCATAATAAGCCAAGCAGTTCCTGAGGACTCTTCAACCAGGACCCTCTATAAAGAGGTATTTTGGGGATTTTCTGCTGTGAGTCTTTTTCTGCAGCATGCAGCAATCAACTTGGAAATAAACACAACTGCTGAAGAAACGGCAGCCTGAGCGCTTACTGCCTTCCTCTTGCCTGCTGCAATGTCAGAAGCCTGTGAAACCTCAGTGCTGCAAGCTAAGGTTTGCCACTGTAAGTGTCTGGGGAGCAGGGCTGAAGGTAAGAGCTGTAAAGGTTTCAGAGATTCATCATTATTATTATTCCTCCTTATGCTTGCAAAGTGCTTGTGATACATTTGTTTTCCCCCTCCCTATGACCCAGAATGTGAAGTGTGTCACACAGGGATTGATGCCTCCCCACTCCCAGATAGTATGAAATGAGGTGTGCTCTGAGAAGAGCACCCCAATCCCCTTAGTGCTGAGCCTGAAGGTGAAAAGCAGAGAGGGACCTGCAGGTACTTTTAGATAGTAGGTGAATACGAGCCCATAGTGTGCCCAGGTGGCCAAGAGAGCCAATGACATCTGGGCCTGGATCAGGAACAGTGTGGCCAGAAGGACAAGGGAGGTTATTCTGCCCCTGGACTCAGCACTGGTCAGGCCACACCTTGAGTGCTGTGTCCAGTTCTGGGCTCCTCAATTCAAGAGAGATGTTGAGGTACTGGAAGGTGTCCAGAGGAGGGCAATGAAGCTGGTGAAGGGCCTGGAGCACAGCCCTGTGAGGAGAGGCTGAGGGAGCTGGGAATGTGCAGCCTGAAGAAGAGGAGGCTCAGGGGTGACCTTATTGCTGTCTACAACTACCTGAAGGGAGGTTGTAGCCAGGTGGGGATTGGTCTCTTCTCCCAGACAACCATAGAATCACAGAATTTCTTAGATTAGAAAAGACTTTCAAGATCATAGAGTCCAATCATTAGTTTCACACTGACAAGTCCTTGACTAAACCAAATCCCTCAGCACAACATCTAATTACTATGAACGGAAAGGACCACCAGGATCATCCAGTCCAACCTTCATCCCAGCATCCTAGATCACAGCCTCAAGCGCTACATCCACCAGCAATAGAACAAAGGGAGACAGTCTCAAGTCGTGCCAGAGGAGGTCTAGGCTGGATGTTAGGAGGAAGCTCTTCCCAGAGGAAGTGATTTGCATTGGAATGGGCTGCCCAAGGAGGTGGTGGAGTCACCATCCCTGGAGGTGTTTGCAAAAAGCCTGGATGAGGCACTTAGTGCCATGGTCTGGTTGATTGGCTAGGGCTGGGTGCTAGATTGGACTGGATGATCTTGGAGATCTCTTCCAACCTGCTTGATTCTATGAGGATCTGCAGCACACTGAGAAGAGGAAAACGGGAGTACAGCAGAAAACAGAAAGCAAGCAAAGTCCAGAGGATCTCTGTTATGCAGAATATGCTTCCCTGTAGATTTTTGGGGAAAAAAAACCCACAACATACAACAGAAAAAACCCCAAACAGCAGCAACAAACTACACACACACATATGAAAAAAGCCCAAAACAAAATACACAAACACGATCTTAAACCTCACTTTAAACCCAACAAAATACCCACACAGACACACAGCTCTGAGGTGGAAATTAAACCCTAGAATCACTTGTTGCAGGACTTAGATGTGACTTTCTCTAGAGCTGGTAAGGGGAAGGGGGAGGGAAAGCCTCTTCAGATGTAATGATTCCTGATAGACCTTTCTTCTACAGGCTGTTTTCTTAATTTGATTAATTTTAGAACTTTTGGAGGAGTTCAAATTTGGAACATTTGGGGATTTGAAATTCAGGATTGTGTGTTGTGTTTTATGCCAGTTAGTGATAATTGCATATCTTGAACTTCAAAGGTGTCTACCCAATTAGGGAGTCTCTGTGAGAGGAAGAAAAAAACACCAGAGAGGGGGAAAGGAGAAGACAAACTGTGTTTGAGTTGTTTTCCACAACTGCTGTATATTAAGCCCATTTTGAGAATGCCTCTGCAGCGCTCTGCGGACAGAATGCTTTAAGAATCCTGAATAATTTGAATCTCCAAGCTAGGAAAACAAGAGCAGTGCTGTGAGTTTCCTCCTCAGCCTGGCTTTTATTTGTACAGCCCTATAACACCATGATTTCATGCTACATGTGTTGCTTGTTATATATCCTAAAAATTCAATTTTCTCATCCCAGAAGGAAAGAGCTATAAGAGGTGAAGCTACTCATTTGATCATAAAGTGTTGTCAACGTGAAGGAAAGTGCTTTGGAACACTCTGCCACCACCCTTATTTGTGGTAATCATGCAAATCACTGCAAACAGCTCTGAAGCCCGAGTTCATTTGGTTTCGAGTCGAGCTGCAGCAGTCGTCTGCGCGGAGGGAAGGAGAAACACCCTTTGATTTACGGCTCTAGGAACGTTTACCCCTGGCAAGACGGAACAAAGTACAAAAGTAGCGCTACACCTACTGTGCTGGGATATATGAGGCTTCCAAATAGTGATCTCTATCTCAAAAACTATTTAACCAGCCTATGATAGGGCAGTTACTGGTGTTATAAGGCTTTCTTTCCCAGAATGATAGAGCACAGTAAAATACCTTATAAAACAACACTGAAGTTATTGCTGACCAGATTCTGACTCCGCCAGATTTACTGCGCTCTATCTTTATACAAGCTCCCCATCCTTCTCTTCTTTTCCTGGTGTGTAATGAGTTTATCTGCCACAAAAGGGATTGTATTTTTTCCCTTTTCATTAATAAGGTTACCAGATTTTGAGAGGTGCAGTTGAAAGATGGTAGTAACCATCCAAGCCTTTTTATTGTCAGGAGCTCACGAGTAAATAGCACTGTTTTAGATTGCTGTATAGTTTTGGGGTGGGATTTTGTGGTTGTTTTGCCACTGAGTTATTACTTTATCTGTAGAAACACTTTTCCACCTCTACTTGACTTGGCAAGTTCCCTAGGATGAAAAGCTTTCTGTTTGAAACCAGCTCCTGGTAGAATTGCAACGTCCTTCTTAAAATCACCCATGGAAAGGAACTCCATCAAATAACTGCCACATCTGAATGCTGGCCATGGACCAACGCATTGACGCAAGGTCACTTTAAAACCCTCCTAAGAGTCCCCACTTCTTACTCCTCTAGAGATCCACTGGTGTGACAGGCTGACCTCCCTACCTAAGATTGGATATATTGATCTAGAAACTGCTCTTATCAACTAGAACTACACTTGAGATGTTGTGGGCATGTTATTACTACTGAGAATTGAACTTTTGTTTCTCCATCATCGTATCTAGACCCTTTTGGCTTGCAGGGTGAATTTGGTGACCCTAAATGTCTTCTGTGCAGAAGCAAATATAAGAGCATGATCTATAATTAACAGAAATGAATTCTTTGTGACTTAAAGACCCAGAGTACTTTCAGTGGCTATAGGACTGAAAAACAAAGAAATAAATTCTTGTGTAGACCCTCTGGT
>WAAF01015573.1:51831-69331 GCA_013400475.1 Tricholaema leucomelas | reverse complement strand
AGAATGGATACCAAAACATCAGCGTTTCACGTTGGCAAGAATGGACAACGCAGCTAACCCGTGACCCACCTTCCTCCATGGGCCTAACGCTTTGGGCCACCAAACCTTTTCTTGAAGCCCCAGAGCTACCAAGCAAGGAACAAGGGGTTTGGAGACTGGTGCAAGCCAAACCTACAAACGCAACCAGGATGGTTTGAGCGTGTGTGGGAGCTCAGCAGCATTTCACTACTGGTTCAGCTCTAACAAATGGAAAAAGCAGCTCGGTTTGTGAAGATCTGCTCCTAGCTTCCTGAGCAGATTGCAGAGAGAAATGAGTGGAAGAACCAGCTAGAAAACACACAGTGAAGGCACAGGGTGTACACATAGTCATCTTGTCAGCTATATTGCATACCAAGCACTTCAGAACTTCCATGAAACCTATAAAACTACCTACAGCAATGAGCTCAGGCTGGTTAAGGTCTACGCTGGCCTTAAGCAAGCCAACTCCTGCAAGAAAACATATGGCCTCGTTCGTAAACTTTACTCATTTCAGTGCAGTTTCATGTTCATATGATCATAAGATTTCCATAGCAGATCTGGCTTCCGCCTAACCAGCACACAGAGAATGCAGAAGAGCTTGGATCTGTCACCAGGCACTCAGAAAACACATACCTAAACACGAGGAGCTGCTAAAAACACCAGTTCTCAGCCCAATAAATCGAACCCTGCAGAGAATAGAAAATCCATTTTGCAAAGCACTTCAAGAGGTTAGACAGGATCAAAAGCTGACCATTAAAAGACTTTCAACAAAGACTTGTCTGGAAAAATGGGTTGGGTTGAGTAAAACACTTCATTTCGCTTTGGTGGGGTTTGCTGTGCTCTGGAAAATAAAAAATAATAAATTCAGCTACTTTTTTGGGGGTGTTTTTTAGGGGAAAATCACTTAAAATGTTGAAGTTTTTCTTTAAAAACCTGTAGTTCCCTCCACTGATTGTTTTCACAACACTTATGTTGGTAAAGACATCTGATTGGAATGGGCTGCCCAGGGAGGTGGTGGAGTTGCCATCCCTGGAAGCATTGAAGAAAAACCTGGACGAGGCCCTGAGTGCCATGGTCTGGTTGACTGGCTAGGGCTGGGTGCTAGGTTGGACTGGATGATCTTGGAGGTCTCTTCCAATCTGGTTGATTCTATGATTCTATGTTTTATTGAAAGCAAAGCTTCTACTTTAAAAGAAATGTGTTTCCTGACAGAAAACAAATCAAAACAAAACAAACCCAAGCTTCTCTTTATTTTTCCCTGACTGATTCTGCTGCCACTTCCCCCTGGTATCTCAAACACTCTCACACAGGGCACTCTGCAGAGATTGGGGCTACCCCAGGGTGTTGGGGAGCCCTGAGGAACCCAAGAGCAGGAAAGGGGCACTACCAGCAGCCCCACGGCAGAGGAAGATGATGATGAAGCAAAAGTTGATGACTATCTGTTAAGAAAACATAAAAGTGACAATCCCATGATTCATCAAGAAGGAAACAACAAAAAAAAGAGACGCCATTATAACTGCAAGGAAGAGCCTGGAGGCAGCATTTCAACCATAACAGGATGGCTCGTAGAAATTAATAACAATTTCCCATTTACAAGCTTGTCCTTTGGTATTTTTATTTGCAACAGAACCATTCCCAAGGTACAACTGGTTTCAGACGATAATTACCTTGACAGGTGCTGCATTAAATTGATCATTTCTTCCCATTTCTCCCGCGTTTCTAACAGGAAGCATCAGATTAATGTTACGAAGCTGATGCTGACTGCACCTTTTCTTTTCTTGCTTCCTTTTCTTCCTGTTCTCCCTGCTCAGTTGTATTTGTTTTCTCACCTTAAATCTCAGCTCTCCCCAAGCCATGAGCGTTGCCTGGTGTCTTATTCCATACCTCCCTGCAAGGTTTTCCAGGCTTCATATATAAATTACAATTCCTCTTTATTAATCTAATTGATCGTTTGGTTCCAAATGCATATGCAAGATCTTTTGAAACCTTTTAGACCCCTGTGGTTCAATATCAATCTCAAAATATTAAAAGCATCTTGTGGAAAATTAGAAAGCAGATGAGACACTTTGGGACTGGAGATGCTGTAGAAACCAAAACTTTTAAAGCAGCATTGACACAATTATTGAATGATGTCAAGGCTCAAAAGGGCTTTTCATTTTATTGGCTCTTCTGTAACTGTTTTGTACTTCCACTCTATCTGTGCAATGTGGCTGCCAGGAATTCAGCTTAAGTGAGAAACAACAGTTAGGTGGAACCAAATCAGAGAATCATTAAGGTTGGAAAATCACCTCTCAGATCAGCCAGTCCACCCTACACCACCTGACTAAACCATGTCCTCAAGTGCCACCTCCACACATATTTTTCGCAGCCTGCTCCAATGCCTGACCACTCTTTCAGTCAAGAACTTTCTCCTGATGCCCATTCTAAACCTCCCCTGGCAAAACTTGAGACCATTTCCTCTCAGCATTAGTTACCTGGGAGAAGAGACCAAACTTTAGCTCTCTAAGAGCTCCTTTCAGGTATCTGAATCTTCTTTCAGGTAGCTGACAACCTCATTTTAGCCCTAATGAAGCCCTACACCTTGGATTTTTTGTTTCATTCTTCTTTTTCACGCCCATTTACCAGGCCCAGACATTGTGTTGTCTAAATGTTTCAGAGGGTTCTTGCCATCCAAGAACAAAATAATTTGGAAGTAAAAGCTCTCATTCCCAATTTCCCATGGAGAAAGACCCTGGAGTGCTAGTTGACAGCAGGTTCTGCACGGGTCAGCAATGTGCCCTTGTGGCCAAGAGACCCAATGGCATCCTGGGGAGCATCAGGAAAAGTGTGGCCAGCAGGGCTAGGGAGGTTCTTCTCCTCCTCTACTCTGCCTTGCTGACACCACACCTGGAATATTGTGTCCAGTTTTGAGCTCCCCAGTTCAAGAGAGACAGGGACCTGCTGGAGAGAGTCCAGCAGAGAGCCACAAGGATGACTGGGGAACTTGAGCATCTCCCCTACAAAGACAGACTGAGAGCCCTGGGGCTGTTCAGTCTGGAGAAGAGAAGACTGAGAGGGGATCTTATCCATGTGCACAAATATCTGAGGGGTGGCTTTTCGGTGGTCTGCAGCAATAAGATAAGGAGCAATAGCTACAAACTGGAACAGAGAAGGTTTCAGTTCAACATGAGGAGAAACTTCTTTCCAGTGAAAGTGCTGGAGCAGGCTGCCCAGAGAGGTTGTGAAGTCTCCTTCTCTGGAGACTTTCCAAATCCACCTGAATGCATTCTTGTATGAACTACCCTAGGGGATCCTGCCTTGGCAGGGACGTTGGACTGGATGATCTCTGGAGGTCCCTTCCAACCTCTAAGGTTCTGTGGTTCTGTGATTGATGAAAAAATCCTTTGACAATCACCCCAAGTATGGAATAGAGCTCTCCCCTTCACGGATCACTTAATTGATTTCTATTCCTTTACACATTTTTTTCCCCTAGATTTGAAGCATTTGGGGGAAGGAGTATTTCTCCTGGTGACTATGTAGTATTTTGGGAAGAAGCTCTTGCTGAGAAAGAGGAGATTGCATTCAGCAACATACGGCATGCAGAGTCATGACTGCAGGTGGCATGATTGTTCCAACTGAATTAATGCATCACTGTTATTTGGAATCCTTGCATGGGTAGTAGCTCTTTCCTCAAGGAAAGTAAGAGAAAATATTCCTCTACTCCTTTTCTTAGCTCTTATCAAAGCACACACAGGAAAGGAAATGAGCTGAAAGGAATCAAAACAGCCACACCGCCCGTCCTCATGGAAGAAAGCAAGAATAATCCTCACTATCACAAGGAATTTTGTTCCACCCATGAGAGATGGTTGCTGAATTCAAAACATCTTCATTGAAATAGTGTTATGAAGTGAAAATGAAGCCACATGGAGTTGAAATTGATGTGGAGCAGGCAGGAAGTGTCAGAGAAGATGAGGGAAAAGGGGTAGCAGTCTAATTAGTCTAACCTAGAATCTTCAGCCAAATTTTTGAGGTAGCTTTTAACTGCTTCATGTCTTTCAGTGGAATTTAGAGACTTTTGCAGGGCATGATGATGCTGAATTCTTACATTAAATGTGAATTGTGAAACATACATGTGTGAAATATACCCTGTAAAATGTATATTGGGAAATACACTCTGACCTAGGGCAGAGTCTCCCTGTCCATGGCAGTGGGGTTGGAACTAGATGATCCTTGTGGTCCCTTCCAACCCTGACCGATTCTGTGATTTAGTCTGGAGAAGAGGCAACTGAGAGGGGACCCTATTGCCCTCTACAACTACCTAAAAGGAGGTTGTAGTCAGGCTGGAGCTGGTCTCTTCTCCCAAATTACTAATGATAGGATAAGAGGAAATGGCCTCAAGTTGTGTCAGGGGAGGTTTAGGTTGGATGGTGGAGTCACCATCCCTGGAGGTGTTTAAAAGGAGAGTGGATGTGGTGCTTGAGGCTATGATCTAGTGATGAAAGATGCTGGGATGAAGGTTGGACTGGATGATCCTGGTGGTCCTTTCCAACCATAGCAATTCATAGTGATTAGATGTTCTGAGGGATTTGGTTTAGTTAAGGACTTGTCAGTGTGAAACTAACGATTGGACTCAATGGTCTTGAAGGTCTTTTCCCATCTAAGAAATTCTGTGATTCTGTGATTCTGTGAATTTGTGATTCTATAAACAAAATTACTTTAGAAGTTTTTCTATGATTCTCTGCATAAAAAATCATAGAATCAAGCAGGTTGGAAGAGACCTCCAAGCTCATCCAGTCCAACCTAGCACCCAGTGCTATCCAATCAACTAGACCATGGCACTAAGTGCTTCATCCAGGCTTTGCTTGAACAACTCTAGGGATGGCAACTCCACCACCTCCCTGGGCAGCCTATTTCAACAGCAAAAAGATTTTCATGATAAGTAAAAAACAAGAAAACCCTAAACCAACTAAAAAATGGGAAAAAACCCAACCAAACGAATCACCCCAGACAAATAAGCACCCAAAACCTCATCCCAAATACATTCAAGTAGTCGGGGTTGGTCTCTTCTCCCAGGCAGCCACCAATAGAACAAGGGGACACAGTCTCAAGCTGTGACAGGGGAAGTATGGGCTGGATGTTAGGAGGAAGTTGTTGGCAGAGAGAGTGATTGGCATTGGAATGGGCTGCCCAGGGAGGTGGTGGAGTTGCCATCCCTAGAGTTGTTCAAGCAAAGCCTGGATGAAGCACTTAGTGCCATGATCTGGTTGACTGGATAGGGCTGGGTGCTAGGTTGGACTGGATGAACTTGGAGGTCTCTTGCAACCTGGTTGATTCTATGATTCTATGAAGTAAATCTCAACACAAATTCTCAAAGGACAATCATAAAAAAATAAAATTAGCAGGCAATCATTTACTAAAATCTAACTGTACTTTGAATATTTTCTTCCCTAGGGGCCTTCCTGAGACTGTAGCCCAAATGAATGGCATTTAGAAGTGGAGAATATTGTTCAGAAGCCCCCAGTGAGTGCAATGGAAAGAGAAAAGGATAGAACTTTTGCTTGGGATCAGGGAAAGTTACTAGAGTGAGTAATGTGGATGCCAGCAAAGATGAGATGATAAAGAAGTGTTCAGAAGATTGAAGAATTCATAGAATCATAGAATCAATCAGGTTGGAAGAGACCTCCAAGATCATCCAGTCCAACCTAGCACCCAGCCTTATCTAGTCATCTAGACCATAACATAAATTTTGTGGGACTTTGCATCATTTCTTTGAGCACTTTACTACTTTTCTCCTTACTATTCCTTGCTTTAGAGAATTTAGTCATGCATCTAAAAATGTCTTATGCTTTGGTAGCTCCCTCAGTGTGTAAATGGCTAACGCTAAGCAAATCCTCCATCTCCAGGCACTCTAAAAAAGAAGTTTCCATGAAACCTGTCGTTCTTCATTCCTCAGCTATGGATCTTCTCCAATAAAAAGTAAGATTTATAAAGATATAAAAGAGCTGGGAATATTCACCAGCAGATGAGCAGGAAGCCAGAAAATGCAGACATCAGCCGAAAAACAGTTCTGTGAAGGCCACAGCCGTCTGCCTTTATCTAACTTAGAGTTAGCCTAGGAGAGGAAAAGGCTACCTGACAGCACAATGCTAATTCAGTAAGGGAAAAAGGAAAGTCATCTGACTGCTATTGTTGTAAAGAAAAAGAAATAAAAGGATTGGTTCTACATAGGGAAAATGGAACTTAAAGCAAGTCTACTTAGGTTGTAAAGATGAACAAAAGACAGTCTGGAAGCCCTTGAGAAATCCAGTTTTCACTAGTCTGATTTCACCAGTTGTCCCTTTCAATTCACCAAAGAGTTAATGCATTAACCACCCCCCCCCCCCCTTCAGTGTAAACTCAGTCAACGCATTAAGCCCCTCAGCATCAACTTTTTTCCCACCAACGACCATCAGCATACGTTCCAAATCTTGTCCTTGCTGAGACCTGAGGGCTATGACCTCCCCCCATTCCCCTTTCTCAAATTTATCCTTTATTTATATACAAGGACAGTTTACTGCTGAACTTCTCTTCTGCCACAGTCACTGGCCACATCAGGCTGAGGCTCCACCCTGACTGTGTACAGTTCTGGAGTCCCCAACAGAAGGAGGACATGGAACTGTTGGAGCAAGTTCAGAGGAAGCCACGAAGATGCTTAGAGGGCTGCAGCAGCTCTGCTATGAGGACAGGCTACAAGCATTGGGGCTCTGCAGTCTGGAGAAGAGAAGGCTTTGGGGAGACCTTGGAGTGGCCTTCCAGCATCTGAAGGGGACTACAAGAGGGCTGGAGAGGGACTATTGACAAGGTCTTGTAATGCCAGAATGAGGAGGAATGGGTTTAAACTGGCAGAGGGGAGATTCAAACTAGATGTTAGGAAGAAGTTCTTTGCAGTGAGGGTGGTGAGACACTGGTTGCCCAGGGAGGTTGTGGATGACAGAAGCACAGAATGTGATCTTTGATTCATTTTGAATCATTCTGTGATTCAGTCATCCTCAAGCTACCTGGAGGTGTTCAGGACCAGGATGGATGAGGCTTTGAGCAACCTGTTCTAGGAGGAGGTGTCTCTGCCTATGGCAGGGGGTTGGAAGTAGAGGATCTTTGAGGTAACTTCCAATCTAAACCATTCTATGATTCTATATTTAACTCCACAGAACTGCCCCACTCAGTTCACTCTAAGTTGGCTCAACCACCTCCTAGTCCATCACCATAATACACTTAGTACATCTAAATTTTTTTCCCTCTATTTAAGACCTCTTCACATCCTAGGAAAACCCACGAAGACTCAGTTGCCTTCCCAGTTCACAGGTCAGCAATGTCAAAGGCCATTAGTTCAGCAGTGATTCATGAAGCAGTGATGACAGCTCCATTTTATACCTCCTTGCACGGATGTTGGATAAGACCACAACTGGATAATAAGATAAACTTTCCCAATAAATCCTGACTCAGTGTCACTCTGCAGCCAGCCACAGCATCATTCACTCGTAAATCAATAATGAAGATGTTAGATGGATGTAATTTGCCCACTAAAGAGTGCAAAGAAGCCAGGAGCTGCTTCTAAATAAGCTTTTTCTCCCCTCCCACCTGATAATCTGAGGTTCTGGGCAAGGCTCACTTACTGTTCTCCAGTCATCTTCTAGGATCAACACACTAGCTGCCAATTTGGATAGCCACCTTGTTCTCAATATCTACAGTCAATTGCAACCAGAAAAGTCTCATATTCTTCCATTTGCTCCTACATGTCAACATTATCATCTAGGCAAAGGTCATAATGCACCAATATCCAAAATCCAGTTAATTGATTCCCTCTGGGTATCAAGTCCCTCCAGCATCACAGTTATTGCTGCATCAATCATATTGCTATTCATACCAAAGAATTAGAAGGATGTCCAAAACACTGAAATCTCTTGCTCCTCCTGTCCTCAGCCTCTCCTCCGGCCATTTCTAAGCACACCAATTTTCTTGATAACATATTTAAAATTCAATTTCCCTCATAGGATTTGATTGTGCCTATAAATCTGAGCCTGGCCTCCAATCAGATCTCCAAAATGGTCCAGCTCTCAAATTACTCCAAAGTTCCTGCCACAGTCTCATTTGTTTTTATCCATCTCAACAAGAGGCCGTCTTTACCATCTGACTTGGGATAACTGTGTCCTAGAACCACTGATAATTCACATCAACCTTTCCTACGTTGCTCAAATTTTCTTTAGTGGTGTATGATGTGTCAGGGTTTCTAATCTCGCTTCCAAGTATGTCAGCTTTCATCTTCATCCTCAGGGACCAGTAACAAAGAGAAGAGGAGGCTCAGCGGTGACCTCATTGCTGTCTACAACTACCTGAAAGGAGGTGGTAGCCAGGTGGGGTTGGTCCCTTCTCACAGACAACCAGCAATAGAAAAAGGGGACAGAGTCTCAAGTTGTGCCAGGGGAGGTCTAGGCTGGATGTTAGGAGGAAGTTGTTGGCAGAGAGAGTGACTGGCATTGGAATGGGCTGTCCAGGGATGTGGTGGAGTTGCTGTCCCCAGAGGTGTTTGCAAAAAGCCTGGATGAGGCACTTAGTGCCATGGTCTAATTGCCTGGATAGGGCTGGGTGCTAGGTTGGACTGGATAATTTTGGAGGTCTCTTCCAACCTGTTCGATTCTATGATTCTATGAAAGGTTGTATTCAAATAATGAGAACCTCCCAAAACAAAGTCTCAGGGGCAAGGAGTTGCTGTCCAAGCAACTCCTGCATGTTTGCTGCCAGCAAAACCTACCTTCAAACACAAACAAAACCAAATCTTTCAGCATTAGTTCTAGATCTGAGAAACAACCTGGCACTGAAATATAAACAGGGATCAATACAGCAATTTACTGATGAATTTCTGTGGTCAGATATCACACCAATAAACTCTGAGTCTGAGAGATGGAGGGTTGCATCATCAGCAATGATAAGTCGAAGGACTTAGCCCTTTTCTCAGCAGTGCCTTACATTGATTTTCTTCTACTTAGAGATATTTGTTCTCGCCCTTGAGGTGATTTTCTTTTTAACATGTTTTTATTGTTAGGTACTTTCCCATTCAAAGGGAGACCTGTCCTCTGCAGAAGGGGCTTAGTGAAGCCAAGGAGTGTTGTGGTAGGCTTATTAGGCCAAAAATGGGCTTATCCATGCCCTGATTTGCCCAGGCATGTTGCCCTGCTCCTCCTCCTTCTGTGCTGGGAGGAGGCAACTGTGGGAAGGAGAACAAAAGCCCTGGCTTCATCTAATATGGTCAACCTTGGCAAAGTGCCATTCTGATTGACTAATCTATGTTCAAAGGCCCATTAGTCTTGGCCTACATTGATAAAAGAGTTACACAGGTAAACACAGTGTGTGCTCTGCCGTGCTGTTTGTGCCTGCTGCTGCTGCTCCTCACTGCATCCTGCCTGCCTCCTCTGCAAGGCATCTGCTGAATCAGGAATCAAGAGGAACCAGGTCAGAGACTATGCTATAGACTCCCAGCTTCTTGAGAAAAGAGCAGTCACCGTCCCTGGAGCTGTTCAAGAAAAGCCTGGATGAGGCACTTAGTGCCATGGTCTAGTTCACTGGAAAGGGCTGGGTGATAGGTTGGAATGGATCATCTTGGAGGTCTCTTCCAACCTGGTTGATTCTATTCTATTCTATTCTATTCTAACAGCTTTGACACCACCAACAGCAACCCCTCCACATGCTTTGGGTACTCTCTGATAATATTTTGTCAGTAAATACTTAAAAGTCTCTTTTAATTCCTTAATTGCCTTCTGCCATAATCAGAAAGGAGCTTCCTGTGGCCTTTAGTGGCTAAGCAGTATAATCAACCACAAGAATCTTCTCTTCCAGTAGAATTTTTGCATTTGCCACTTTAAGAAACAAGTGCTCTAGTTTTGCCAGTTCCTTAAGTGCATAAATTTCCAAACTGTGCATTTTTGAAGCTTGTGAATAAGTTTTCTGGTGAATTTTAATGTCAAGAAAGTTTTCATACTTATTTAATAATCATCACCTGGATATCAAAATTCCTACAGATTATTAAGTTTGCATAACTCATCACAAGGAGACCAGAGTTATCTTGGGCAAATCTTTGGCAGTCATGACAGCTCACAGCACACACTGAGAACCTGAAAGCAGCAGCATCCCTTCATAGAATCACAGAATCAAGCAGGTTGGAAGAGATATCCAAGCTCATCCAATCCAACCTATCACTCAGCTCTATCCAATCAACCAGAGCATGACACTAAGTGCCTGATCTAGGTTTTTCTTCAACATCTCCAGAGATGGTGACTCCACCACCTCCCTGGGCAGCCCATTCCAATGCCAATCACTCTCTCTGCCAACAACTTCCTCCTAACATCCAGCCTAGACTTCCTCCAGCACAACTTGAGACTGTGTCCCCTTGTTCTGTTGCTGCTTACCTGTCAGAAGAGACCAACCCCACCTGTCTAAAGCCTCCCTTCAGCAGCTCAGGTTGAAAGCAGAGCTACTACAAGCAACTCATAAGCCTTTTTGTGGACTTCAGTAGAAGGATTACTTCAACGGTAACTAAGCCACAACAGCTGGGCAAACCTAAAAATCTCTTGGCCTTAAAGGGAATCATTTTAAGCTGAGGTTAGAGGTGCCCAATCTCTGAATGGGCACCAGATTTTGTCTAAGGCCTGTTGGTTCTATCATCTCTTCTACAGTAATAGATAATTGTTTAGATGATTGCAAAGAAGATGAAAAGCAGCTCACTGGAAAAGATGCAGTTCCTGAAGATGGGTAAAAAAAAATCCAAACAACTTAACCATAGTATTTTGCAATGGAAATGTTCTCCAATCACCTGGTGTAAAGTACATCACTGAACTTTCATTGACTAATTACAGGAGCTCTCCAAGCTAGAGAGATAGTGAGTTCAGAGGTGCCCAATCTCTGAATGGGCACCAGATTGTCTCTAAGGCTTGTTGGTTCCATCATCTCTTCTGAACTCATAGATAATTCTTTAGACATTTACAAAGAGGATGAAAAGCAGCTCACTGGAAAAGATGCAGTTCCTGAAGATGGTGAAAAAAAAAAAACCCAAACAACTTAACCATAGTATTTTGCAATGGAAATGCTCTCCAATCACCTGGTATGTCACTGAACTTTCATTGACTAATTAGAGGAGCACTCCAAGCTAGAGAGATGGTGAGTTCCTCCCCCGAGCACAGCGATAGCAGCAATAAATAATGATAATTGCAGGGTGGATTCAACTACAGCTTTGTTTTTATTGCTGAGGAACTCCAACAACAAATAATGCCTGTACATCTATCAAACAGAAGGCAACACGAGTTCACCCAACCATCCTAACTGTGTGCATTTATTTAAGATAAAAAATTGTATGTAAATGTCTATGCAAATTAGGTGTGGCCCTCGAGCTCCTGGAAAGTTGCCAGAAAAGCCTTCAGTGTTGCAAAGTTGAGCATCCTATCTACCATATGGTAGTACCTATCAATCTTGGAAGGGAAAAGATTCCAGCTCCTAGTACAGATGGCACCCATCACAGTACCTGTAAAAAGTTCAGGGCTGTAAGGATGAAAGGGAGAACTTTTATATGGGATGAAAAGCATTCATCTTTCTAATCACAGCTTAGTTATTAATACTGCAGTAACAGGAGGTAAAAAAACCTAATGCTAAGCTATAGCCATCATGCCTAACATTCTTTTTAGGACAATATATTAATCAAACATAGAAGTAAAATATTGACATAGAACTCTGTTCAGCAGTTGGTACACTTTAACAGGAATGTGTGTCCCTGAGGTAGAATAGGTACATAGAATCATAGAATCAGGCAGGGTTGGAAGGGAACACAAGGATCATCTAGTTCCAACCCCCCTGCCATGGGCAGGGACACCCTACCCTAGATCAGGCTGGCCTTAAACACCTATGTTAAACATCTGTGTTAAGGAATTAGTTGAGATCCCCAGGGATCACAGGATGTCAGGAGTTGGAAGGGACTCAAAGAGATCATCAAGCCTAACCCCCCTGCCAGAGCAGGGTCATAGAATCTAGCACAGGAATACATCCAGACAGGACTGGAAAAGCTCCAGAGAAGGAGACTCCACAACCTCTCTGTCGAGCCTGTCCCAGCCCTCCGTGACTCTCACAATCATGAAGTTCTTCCTCGTGTTGAGGTGGAACCTCCTGTGCTGTAGTTTACATTCATTACCCCTTTTCCTATCACAGGGCACAACTGAGGAGAGTTTGCCCTCTCCCTCTTGGCCCCCAGCCCTCAAATATTCATAAACATTGATTAGATCCCCTCTCAGTCTTCTCTTCAACAGACCAAACAGCCTCATGTTCCTCAGCCTCTCCTTACAGGGCAGTGCTCCAGCTTGTAGACCTCTGTTGGACTCTTCCAAGTAGATTCCTCTCCCTCCTGAACTGGGAAGCCTCAAATCCCCAGTGATCCCTGCTAATTGCCCCTTGCTAGTACCAAGGCACCCAGTAAACAAACTGGATTTCCTCTTTATAAAACTAAACCAACTTCTGAAACATGTATTGGGTTCAGCATCAGGGTTTCACCCTGCATATGGGCTCTTAACCTAACCCACACCGTGGGTGATGCACCCAGCAGCATGACAGGATTCAGAAGGTGGAGAGCTGGCTTTGCTGCTTCAAGCACGTGGATGCTGCAAAGTGTCTCAACTTTTCTCGGCAGTTTGGGGGGGGGTTTCTCACATCTCTGAAACAGAGTTTGGAGAGCTGGTTTTGCACTTTCGCTATTGAGCAGCCATGCCAAGGAACATTCCCGTTCTCCCTTGCATACCATTAGCACAGTGTACATCTGAAAAAGTGTATTTATATATCTCTGACTGTGAAGTGCTGTGCAATTAGGAGTTTAGATGAGAAGTGATCGCAGAGGAAGAGGACTTGGGAGCCCTATCATCTGTTCGGTGCCCTGCTCGCACGGCTCTGCGAGGAAGCCGCACGTACGCTGCTCGCTGCGTTCCCTATTTATAAAGCTCTGAGAACATCACCACCAGGCCCACTCAGGCAAGCTGTGTGAATATCTCATCATGAATAACTCATTTGCAAGGTTTTTTGACTCTTTGTCTGTTTACACACTGCAGTTTAATGGCAAGGTTCTTGTTCCTGCGGTCTCTGCTCCAGCACATCATTCTCTGGAGTGGGTGGGAGGTTTCCTTGCTATGGGAAGAGCATGGATCTTATGATTTGGGCCAGTGGGAGCTGAAGGTGCCTGGAAAAATCAGACTCACAGGCAGGAGAAACAGTTAACACCACGTTGACAATGTGCCTTAGTTTGATACACTGCCAAACAAGACGTATAGATTTTGTGTAGTGTTGCCTGTAATCAGCCTACTGTGGTATAATTAAAGGACTGGCTTCATTTAGACCTACAAAATGAACTCTCTTTCTCAAGTGCAAAATTGGTCAAGGGGTTGGTTTATGGGTTTGCTGGTTTGTGGGGGGATATTTTTTCACCCTAGCTTATTGTCTTGCAAGCAAAAGGAACATTTATAATCTCTGTGCTTTCTGTTGCAAATTGCGCAGCGCCTGAAGTTAACAAATATCCGGCGAGCGCGCTTTGCACAGCGCACTCCACATGATTAGTACAGGTCCATCAGCAACATGAAATCAGCTCCTACAATGGGTGGAAATAAATCATTACTAGGTACACCGGATTTGAGATGGAAAAGGCACTAATGGCTGTTAAATGAGGTATATTGCACAGAAGGCTCCTATTTCGGATGGTATTAAAATTGCTTTGGGAGGGAATATTCTGGCTAATGTTATGATTTGAACTGTGGCATGATGGCTTTGTGTTGCTGAAGAGAGTTTATGAAAAGTTCAGATAGATTATAGATGCCTTTTATAAATTCTTCTTTTTTCTTTCTTGTTTTTTTTTCCCCATTCTGACTAATACAAGGGTAAAACTATACTTAGAGTGTACAAACTGAGGCTTTATCTGTGTCTCGTTCTGATTCAACTGAGTCAAACATTTCCTCAANGGCCACTATAAGGTCTCCTCGAAGCCTTCTCCTCTCCAGGCTGAAGAGCCCCAACTCTCTCAGCCTGTCCTCATAGCAGAGGTGCTCCAGCCCTCTGAGCATCTTCGTGGCTCTCCTCCTTTTTTTTTCTTAAATAAAGCCCCACTGTTCCATCAAAAAACAGAAGATTTCATACAGATGTATTAATTCCTGTATCAGTGTTAACAGAACAGTATCTTATAATCACAGAATCAAACAGGTTGGAAAAGACATCTAAGATCATCAAGTCCAACCTATCACCTAACCCTTCTAATTAACCATGACATTAAGTGCCTCATCCAGCCTCCTTTTAAACACCTCCAGGGATGGTGACTCCACCACCTTCCCAGACAGACCATTCCAAGGCAAATCACTTTTTCTTTGAAGAACTTCTTACTGACATCCAGCCTAAATCCACCCTGGTGCAGCTAGAGGCTCTGTCTTCTTGTTCTGTCACTGGTTACCTCTTGTTCTGTCACTGGATGACCTATAAGATCATCTAGTCCAACATAGCACCCAGCCCTAGACAATCAACCAGACCATGGCACTAAGTGCCCCAGCCAGGCTTTTCCTGAACACATCCAGGGACGGCGACTCCACCACCTCCCTGGGCAGCCCATTCTGATGCCAATCACTCTCTCTGCCAACAACTTCCTCCTAACATCCAGCCTAGGCCTCCCCTGCCACAACTTGAGACTGTGTCCCCTTATTCTGGTGCTGGTCCTCACCGCTATCACACAGAGGACACAAGCCCAGCCTCTGACTCTTGCCACTGTCAGCTCTGTATCCATCTTTTCCCCTCTCCAGGAGCACTGCCACCAAACTAACACACACACATTTTACTCCAGCTTGCAGAAGATGCTGCAGGAGATATCTTATATCTTGTCCTACCTCCTGGTTCTGTTGCATTGTTTGATTGGGTTTTTCTCTGCACTCTCAGCTCTTAAGCTCAGGCACTGGAATGAGCTGCCCAGGGAAGCGGTGGACTCACCAACCCTGGATGTGTTTAATGGTCATGTGGATGTGGTGCTTAGGGATACAGTTTAGGGTGACCCTTGTAGAGTAGGGTTACAGGTTGGACTCGGTGATGCTGAGAGTCTCTTCCAACCTGGATGTTTCTGTGATTCTGTGAATTGTTTCTCAAATGGGACGCTTTTCCCCACTGTATGTCTTAGTTTTTGGTACTGTGCCACTGTTGAAGGCAAGCTGGCAGACTGTCAGATTGTTTGCAGTAAGTTACACTGCATTCAGACTTAAAATGGGACCATTATCCCTGTTTGTGTTTGCAGGACCATGGTTTGCAGATACAAGTTGTCCTAGGAATGGAACTTTCGTTACCATTTTCAGGGGAAAGTTTGGCAGGATAGGCCCATTAAAAAGAAAAAAAAGGGGAGAAAAGACACTACTGTGTTTGTGCCAATTCTCCCAATTGTTCTTCCTATTGTTCTTCTCAGAGAGAGTGATTTGCTATTGGAAATCTGCCTAGAGAGGTGGTGGAGTCACCATGCCTGGAAGTGCTCAAGAAAAGACTGAATGGGGCATTTAGTACCATGGTCTGGTTGACTGGCTAGGGCTGGGTGCTAGGTTGGACTGGATGAGCTTGGAGATCTCTTCCAACCTGGTTGACTCTATGATTCTATGGATTGGGCATGTAGTACCATGGTCTAGTTGATTGGATAGGGCTGGATGCTAGGTTGGACTGGATGAACTTGGAGGTCTCTTCCAACCTGCTTGTTTCCATGATTCTCTGATCTCTGATTTATCAGTAATCACAGTTAGTGCTGTATCCTGATGAAATAGATCTTCTCCTTTCAGATCTGCCTCCTTTCTCATTGCAGTTTCTCACACACAGGTAGGCACAAAAGCAAAGATTGGTTAATGTTTTCAAGTGCTTTAAATCTTATCAGAATAAAAAGAGTGGGATGATGATGATGATGATACAGAATCAGGCTAAGACTGAGTTAATGTGTGATGGATCCACTCTATGTGAGGGAACACAGCAGCTCTGAAAAGTTTCAACTGGTGTATTAGGACCTGGGAAAGGATCATAGGATCACAGGTTTGGAACAGACCTCTGGAGATTATCAAGTCCAACCTCCCTGCCAGAGCAGGATCATAGACTCTAGCGCAGGTCGCACAGGAATGCATCCAGACAAGGCTTGAAGTTCTCCAGAGAAGAAGAAACTACAGCCTCTCTGGGCAGCCTGTTCCAGGAGACTGTGACCCTTACAGTCAAGAAGTTCCTCCTCACACTGAAGCAGTACTTCCTGTGCTGGAGTTTACCGCCTTTCCTCCATGTCCTGTCACAGAGCAAGCAGAGGCTGTCCTTGTCCCTTCCTCCCTAACCCTCATCCCTCAGATATTTATGTTCATTTATTACATACCCTCTCAATCTCCTCTCCAGGCTAACCAGCCCCAAGTCTCTCAGCCTTCCCTCATAAGGCAATGCTCCAGTCCCTTAATCATCCTTGTAGCTCTCCACCGGCAAGGTTAGAACTTAGCTGAGATCACAGGCTGGAAAACAACTCAGAATTCAAAAGTGCTTCCAAACAGTTTCTCTTTTTATTTGCCTATCAACTAAATGACCATTCTTCTGTCTTGTTTTTTTTTCCCTCCACCTCAGAGTGGATGAAGTTTTTATCTAATTACTAGCACATTTCCCACCAAAAAAAAAAAAGAAGAAGGATAGAATTCTGGGAACCAATCTAATCACAAATTCAGATCTCATCTGATAATAAGAACCACAAAAAGGAGACTTTATTTTCCCTCCCCCTCCCAATATTTCTTTGAAATGAAAAGTGTTTCAGAAATGACATCTTTTGCTTTGACCCTTTCCAAGTGGAACTTCTGCAGTTTTGGGTTGTTTTATTTTTAAGTGAATTTTGAAAAGAAATGGATTCAGAGAAGGCAAAAATATTGAATAATTCAAAGCCAGCTGAAACATTTCCCTGTGGTCAATTATGTCAGGTGAATTTAGGTTTTAATCACCTAAAATTATTAGTAATTCTTATGATTGTTCCCCCCCTTTCCCCCCCCATTTTGTGCCAAAAAGTCTGAATCAATTCTTCTTTATCTTAAACCTTTTTAAGTTTATTTGAATTTTTTATCCTCATCTGGAAACAGAACAAATTAATTATTTGCCCAGCTCACAGACAAAGGAGCTTAGAAGTCAGGAAACTGAACTAAGTCCACAGACTGTCTCACTTCCTTTTCTTGCAGCCAAATTGCATAAATCTACCTGACTAATCATTAAGATTAAAATGGTTACAGGTATTTAGGAGGAAGTTCTTGACACAGAGAGTGATTTGCCATTAGAGCAGGCTGCCCAGGGAGGTGGTGGAATCATAAAATCATAGAATCAATCAGGTGCAAAGAGACCTCCAAGCTCATCCAGTCCAACATAACACCCAGCCCCAGCCAACCAACCAGACCATGGCACTAAGTGTCTCATCCAGACTTTGCTTCAACACCTG
>WAAF01015573.1:31038-51654 GCA_013400475.1 Tricholaema leucomelas | reverse complement strand
CTGCCCACCTGGGCACACTGCTGCCTCATCTTCAGCTGCTACCTACCATCACCTCCAGGTCCCTCTGTGCCTGGCTGCTCTCAGCCACTCTGTCCCCAGCCTGTAGTGCTGCTTGGGGTTCTTGTGGCCAAAGTGCAGAACCCTGCACTTGGCCTTGTTCAATCTCATCCCATTGGCCTCTGCCCACCCATCCAGCCTGTCCAGGTCCCTCTGCAGGGCTCTCCTACCCTCCAACAGATCAACACCTGCTCCTAGCTTGGTGCCATCTGCAAACTTTATGATGCTGGACTCAATCCTCTTGTCCAGATCATCATTCCTGAAGGTGTTGAAGCCTAGATGAGGCACTTAGTGCCATGGTCTAGTTGATTGGATAGGGCTGGGTGCTAGGTTGGCCTGGATGATCTTGGAGGTGCCTTCCAAACCGGTTGGTTCTACGATTCTATGATTCTATTTTACACATTTCTGTTGAACTAGAAAGTTCTGCCTTAAATTTCCTGGCTTCTCAACTGCAGGCAGAGATGATGACCTGAAAAAGATTTAGAGCAAAATCTGAGCTCTGTTAACTTCCCCATTCTTTTTGTTACTTGCACAGAAGACTCTTTGTCATGTCATTTTTTTTAACAGTGATAGTAAAAGGATATGATTTTTATAGTGTTTTTTTTTTATGTCATTGTTGCTCATCAGTTATATTCCTCTGCAATTTAATGTAATCAGCAATATTTGAAAACTTGCTTTCAGTAATATGTAGCAGCCTGTAATTTTTGTTTTACATAAACATCTGTGGCCCTAGAATAATTCCTAATATATCCCACCAGTAACCTTCCAGCCTGCTACGAGCTCCATTGATTGCTGCTGCGCTACGCTTTGGGTTGTGTTTTTCAGCCAATTTTAAATCCATTAGCTCCCCAACTTTCCACTTATTCTCTGCCTCCACATCTTAGCATTAACCTCTTCTAGGAAGCCCTGTCAAAGGATGGTTGAAAAATGTAAGTATAGGATGTCTTTTGCGTTGCCTTGTCTATCCTGGCAGAAATAATAATGATAAAGGATTCCAGGATGGCTGGCAGAAGGGACAATATTTCCCCCTTTCAAATGAAGTTTGCTTTCCCTAATCAGGCAGTACTCGTCCCACTGTACTTCTCTTTTCATTCCTTAGGACACTCTCCACAGTTCATAGAATGGCTTAGGTTGGAAGGGTCCTGAAAGATCATCCAGTTCCAACCCCCTGCCATAAGCGGGGACACTTCCCACGAGAACAGGTTGCTCAAGGCCTCATCCAACCTGGCCTTGAACACTTCCAGCGAGGTTGTGGAGGACAGAATCACACAATGTGATCAAAGATTGCGTGATTTTGTCCTCCACAACCTTCCTGTGCAACTTGTGCCAGTGTTTCACCATCCTCACCCTCACAGAAATAACTCTTTCCTAACCTCTAGTTAGGATCTCCCCTCTGCCAGTTTAAACACATTAGTCCTCATCCTATCAAGGACCTTGTCAATAGTCCCTCCCCAGTCCTCTTATAGCCTGGAGAAGAGAAGGTTTTGAGGACACCTTGGAGTGGCCTTCCAGTATCTGAAGGGGGACCGCAAAAAGGCTGGGGAGGGACCTTTTAGGCTATCAGGTAGTGACAGGAATAGGAGGAATGGAGCAAAGCTGGAGATTGATAGGTTCAGCCTGGATGTGAGGAGGAAGTTGTTCAGCATGAGAGTGGTGAGAGCCTGGAATGGGTTGCCCAGGGAGACGGTTGAGGCCCCATCCCTGGAAGTATTTAAGGCCAGGCTGGATGAGGTTCTGGCCAGCCTGATCTAGGGTAGGGTGTCCCCTGTCCGTGGCAGGGTGGTTGGAACTGGCTGATCCTTGTGGTCCCTTCCAACCCTGACTGATTCTGTGATTTTATGACAATTCCACCAGCACTTCCATCCACAGGCAGTGTTGCAGTCATAACTTTAGCTGTGAAATTCAGCCCTGGGCTAAAATAAGGAACTGAAAGTTTTCTCCAGTGACTTTTTGTTTGGGAATTTCTGCCATGGTTTGCAATAAAAAGATTGGGGCTCCTTTTTTATTTTCCTTTTTTAGTATATGCTTAATTTGAAGAAAATAACAACAACATTAAAAGAATAAAAGACTTCATAAGGAACTCATGCAGACCATCAGCCCATAATCTGGACCAGGCTTTGGATGTGTATGTGTCTTTTTACATTATTAACTTCTGAAATTATTAGAAACAAGAAACTGGTAGAAGTAATTTTTGGTTTTCCCCTCAAAGAACAGCTTTAATGAGGATGGATTCAAAACAACCCAACCAACCAACACACCAGACTAAAAAGCTCTTGCTAACCAGGTAAAGTCTTATAGAAAGTCAGAAGCAACACACAAGGTGCAGTAAGAGGATCTCTGCTGCTTATGTGCTCATGTCTCTTGCTGGTGAGGGCTGCAGTTCTGTATCCTTATCATGACAAGTGCTGAGGATATCTCAGCCTTACTCAAGCCACCAACAGCCTCAAAACCTCAGAGTTAGGAATATTAAATCACCAAAATAATCTCATGGATGTGTCTAACAACAGTGCACAAACAATGACACCTTCAGGTGTTGCATCTTGGGTGCTGTGCACCAGTGGCACATCTCTACAGGCTGCATCCTGCACCGGGCATCCCTATCTAGATGTAAGCTGTGTTTACAGTGAGGTTGCACTAGATGAGGTCTCTTTCAATCCATATCATTCTATGATTTCAGGACACAGAACTTGGGCGTGTATAGAAGTGCACCCAAATTTTATAGAACCATAGAATCAGCCAGGGTTGGAAGGGACCACTGTCCAAAGCAAAACACCATTCCACTAGCCCTACAGTTCACAGGCTCACAGGATGTTAGGGCTTGGAAGAGACCCAAGGAGATGGAGTCCAACCTCCCTGCCACACCAGGACCATACAATCTAGCTCAGGTCACACAGGAACACAGACAGACCCTGAAAGGCTCAGAGAATGAGACTACACAATTTCTCTGGGGAACCTGTTCCAGTGTTCTGGGACCTTCCAGTAAAGAAGTTGAGGTGGAACCTCCTGTGCTGCAGCTTACATCTACTGCCCCTTGTCCTATCCCAGGGAGCAGGGAGCAGAGCCTGTCCCCCATTCCTGACCCTCAGCCCTCAGATATTTATAAACATGTATTAAATCCCCTCTCAGTCTTCTCTTCTCCAGACTAAAATGTCCCAAGTCCCTCAGTCTCTCCTCACCAAGCAGTGCTCCAGTCCCATAATCATCCTCGTAGCCCTCCGCTGGACTCTCCAGCAAATCCCAGTCACTCTTAAACTGAGGAGCTCAAAACTGAATGCAGTCCTCAAGATAGGGTCTCAAGGCTCTCAATGCTGATTGACTGGGATTAATCAATCACTCCTCTCTGGTGCAATCTCATCTGTAGTGCTGGGTCCAGCTCTGGAATCCTTACCATAAGAGACATGGACAGATTGGAGTGGGGGCAGAGGAGGCCACAACAGTGGTAGCCCTTTGCTGTATGACAGGCTGAGGGAGTTGGAATTGTTGAGTCTGGAGAGACCTTCTGGTGGCCTTTGGGCAAGTGCTCCTCATTACTCTCCTTAGCCATAGGTCAGCCTATTCCTCTTGGACTTGTGACTTTAGGATTTTATAATGCATTTACATTACAGTGAAACAGAAAGAAAGCAGCTCATGATAAGAAAGAATAAGAAGGAATAGATCGTTTAGCCTGGAAAAAAAGGAGGCTCAGGAGTGACCTCATTGCTGTCTACAACTATCTGAAAGGAGGTTGTAGCCAGACAGAGGTCAGTCTCTCCTCCCAGGCAACCAGCAATAGAAGAAGGGGACACAGTCTCACATTGTGCCAGAGGAGGTACAGGCTGGATGTTAGGAGGAAGTTGTTGGCAGAGAGAGTGATTGGCATTGGAATGGGCTGCCCAGGGAGGTGGTGGAGTCACCATCCCTGGAGGTGTTCAAGCAAAGCCTGGATGGGGCATTTAGTGCCCCATGGTCTGGTTGATTGTCTAGGGCTGGGTGCTAGGTTGGCCTGGATGAGCTTGGAGGTCTCTTCCAACCTGGTTGCTTCCATGATTCTATGACTCTTATCCTGCAAGAATTTTGGTTCTCAGAGATTGCCTCCCTAATGCTACTGATCTGAAAGGAGCCTGGGTTAATCTACCCACCTCAGCCTCCAGTGCCACAGAAAGTCAGGGAAAGAAAGAAATTCTCTGCTTTATATAGATACAGAAAGACAGACAGAGTAAGAGATAGGTATATATATAACTATGTGTTATATTTCTATTATAGGTAAATTCCTGTTAGTCTGCCCAGAAAGGCATATTCAGAAAGCAGGAATTTAAAGGGGAAGTCTGAAAATTTCCCACAGATGACCACTTCAGGAAGTCTGCCTGGCAAAGAGTGCCAAGGGGACTGAATGTCATCACCATCTCCCTCTGGCTTGTGAAATCCCTGCCAAGGGCTGGAGTAGCCACACAAATAACTTCAAAACAAGAAAATTGCAATCATCAGAGTTCACATTTGGAAACTTTGCCAACTCTTGATAGATAGAAGTAAGACCTCCATAAATTCAGCAGCTGAAAATGTATTTCTGTATTGGTTTATATGTTGATTTTCATCTCAGCAAAACCAGCCTCTTCACCTTCAGACATTTAAGGCCAGCAGAAGAGGCACAGACCTGAGAGCAAATCACCTTGCAGCATGAATAACCTCTCAATAAAATCAGGATGCATTTTTTAAATCAAGGGGTTTTTTTAAACCACTCCAGGAAAGGAAATCTGTGCCCATTCTTTTGTCTCCATTTCCCTCTCATGTCCTCACTGCTGCCCTTGGCTGTGAACCACAAACTTCAGCTAACAAAACACCTAGGTCTTGATTAGTGTTTCACAGCAGGCAATGACATGCTCTGATCCAAAAAGCAGTCATGCAGCAGATTTAGCAGCTCTGGCCTCGGGGAAAAAAACACCATCCCCTGACCCCTTATCTGCAGGTTCAGGTCAGGCTCCTGAGAAAGGGCAATACCTGACTCTCAAACCTCCAGCCCCAGCATCTCCATGAAAGAATCTGACTCCTGGGACTGGCCCCTTAAAACCTTCTTACTGAGCTTTCCTCCATCAAATAAAGCAGGTTTATTAGGTGAGGGAGCTTGTTTAACAATCAGGTTACGTTCACTCACGGTCACCTGGGAAACATAGATTGCAGCCCTCGATATAATAAATCATTATCAAGCCTTTGAACACATTTGAACACATGGGATGTTTTGCCTCATGCTGTGTTTTATACCAAAAAGACCTGAGCAGTCTGCATCTGGACCTAAATTGCCTTTAGGTTTTTTGGGGAATATTTGTAACTGCTGTTTCAATGCATCTCAAATACACAGCTCTCTCATGACCTGCTTGGGAAACATCCAGGTTTGCTCCTGAGCTGCTTCAAGTGTACGGATTTACAAATGAGGGCACTGAGTAGTAGCATTAAGAGAAGAACTGGATGTACAGACAGATGTGAGGACACTAACAACTCGAGGTGATGCCATAGAAAGCTGCCCATACAAGAAATAGATAGAAATACATAGAAAGTTGCCATACAAGTAGGAAGAGACCTGCAAGGTTATGGACAAGACCTTCAAGATCATCCAACACTGTTGAGACCACTAAACCAAATCCTCCCAGAGCTGAAGACTCTACTACTACCCAAGGCTTGTGTGATGGTTTGGGAGTTACCTATCCCCCCCAACTCTTATGAAATCACCCAGACTAGACTCAGCCAGCTGGAAGTTAAGGAATGGAGCTTTATACTCACGGCTTAGCACAATATACAAGCAGATAGTTACAATATATACAGCTAGATATAGAACTACACAAGTTAAAAGCAATACAGAAACACAACAGCTCTCCCAGAAACCAGAGTCCCCAGAAAAGGCTTCCAACTACCCTTCTACCTTCTTTCCACTGCTCTACCTTATCCCAGAGTTTGCCTTATGTGCAAGGTTAGGTTGGAGGATCAGTAATGGGGGTTAGAGGCAGAATTAGTTGGGTTACCCAGGGAAAAAAAGCACAGGCGCCAACTGTGACAGAGACACACACTCTGACTCCCTGTCTTATCTATACTTGTGTTCTTGGTTTTGAACATCTCAGCAAGCCTAAGAGTGCAGTAGACATCACCACTGTTTCCTTTTCACAGCCTATAATTTATTTTTTCCCATTAAAATATACCAATTAGCCTCAAACTAGCATAGCTTGATGACCTACTCAGGGAAGAAATTGTTCCTTAGGTCCAATCTAAACCCCTTCTGGCGCAACTCTAAACTCTTTCCTCACATTCTGTGACTTGTTACTGGGAAGAAGAGGGTGATGCACAGCTGGCACCAACCTCCTTTCTGGTAGCTGTCAAGAGTGAGGAGAACTCCCCTCAGCTTCCTTTTCTCCATACTAAACAGTCCAGATCCTTTATCTTCTCCTCACAAGACTTGTAATCTAGACCCTCCACCAGCTCTGTTGCCCTTCTTTGCACCCACTGCTGCTTCACCCATTAAAACTTGAACATCACAGATTAGACAAAAAAAAACCATAAGAGATTTACATCTAAAGCCAACCCAACACTTAACACCATTAATTGAAGTTATGCTGCAAGGTAAACAACACAAAAATTGCCCAAAACTCCTCAAATGCTAGCAAAGATTGGTCACTTGAAAATGGTACCTGCAAAATTATATCCTTCTAAACACAGAGTAAACACAGCTGTAACTTGCTCCATAGACTTAGCCAAATATCTCCCCTTGCCACAGGTTGCTTGCTCTGAAATAACAGGATCAGAGGATGTTAGAGGTTGGAAGGAACCTTTGTAGATCATTGACTCCAATTTCCCTGCCAGAGCAGGACCATAGGAACTAGTTCAGGTTGCACAGGAATGCATCCAGACAGGACTGGAAAGTCTCCAGAGAAGGAGACATGGGGAGCCTGCTCCAATGCTCTGTCACCCTTACAGTAAAGAAGTTCTTCCTCATGCTGAGGTGGAACTTCCTGTGCTGTAGTTTACATCCATTACCCCTTGTCCTATCATAGGGGGCAACTGAGAAGAGTTTGTCCACTTCCTCTTGACCCCCAGCCCTCAGATATTTATAAACATTGATTAGATCCCCTCTCAGTCTTCTTTTCAACAGACCAAACAGCCTCATGCCCCTCAGCCTCTCCTCACAGGGCAGTGCCCAAGCCCCTTCATCATCTTCGCAGCCCTCCCTTGGACTATTTTGAGTAGATCCCTGTCCCTCCTGAACTGAGGAGCCCAAAACTCAATGCAATATTCCAGGTGAGGTTTCACCAGGGCAGGGACAAGGAATTTGATAAAGAATCATTGATAGACAAGCTTGTTTCATTCCTTACATGTGCAAAGCCAGTTTATAACACTGAAAGGCTGGATGTTAGGAGCAAGTTCTTCACAGAGAGAGTGATTGGCATTGGAATGGGTTGCCCAGGGAGGTGGTGGAGTCACTGTCACTGGAGGTGTTCAAAAACAGCCTGGCTGAGGCACTTAGTGCCATGGTCTGGTTGATTTGTTAGGGCTGGGTGCTAGGTTGGACTGGATGAGCTTGGAGGTCCCTCCCAACCTGGCTGATTCTATAATAGGAACATCTGTGAATCTTATTCTTTTACCTGGACATCTCTGGGATCGTAATTAGAAAGACATATAGACTCATTATGTCTTTGTAGAATGTTCTGAGTCAGGTAATTTCAGTGCCACCTGCTCCAAGAGTAGCTACAACATGTTCCTGCTCCAACCAGAAACACATCACACAGTGGCATGTTGATTTCAGAGACATTTTGAGCAACAAAGTCTGAGTTCTTTAAGAAGTAGTTCCATAGAGGTCACAAGCATCCACCAAGCTACCCACCTGGATAATATCAGTTTATACACTGGAATAGCTAAGGAGTTGAAAGGCAATCTGTTGTTGCTGCAACACTGGAATATGTTGTTAATAGGTATGACAAAGCAGTCATAGCATCCCAGCATTTCTTGTATTTCCACTTCAAACAGCAAATCCGACTGCATTTACCTAATACTTCAATAATCCAATTATAACACTTTACCAGCAGAAATCATCAGCACATAAGCCTCAGAGTCTGTTAAATTGGGACTGTGTTGAGCTGCTCACCCAAGATGCATTTCAAAGCCAGGCGAGCAAGTTCCTCTGAGATCTTTGGGCTCAGTGTGTGCCATCGCCTTGGCTGAAAGCAGTGAGTGGAAAAGCAGAGCTCTCAAGATAATGAGAGGTCCACACAAACCAAAGCAGTAATCAGAGAATCGTAGAATCATTGGAAGAGATCTTTAAGGAGATCAGCCTGGAAAAAAAGAAAGCTCAGAGGAGACCTTATGGTGACCTTCCAGTACCTGAAGGAGTCTTCAAGACATATGGGGGTGTTCAAAAAAAGACTGGATGAGGCACTCAGTGCCATGTTCTAGTTGGTTAGACTGGGCTGGGTGATAGGTTGGACTGGATGATCTTGGAGCTCTCTTCCAGCCTGGTTGATTCTATGATTCTACATTGAGAGGGATTTTTTGCAAGGTCATGTAGTAATGAAACAAGAGAAGGTAAGTTTTAAACTAGAGAAGGGCAGATTTAAATTGGACATTAGGAAGAGCACCTCTCCTATGAGGACAGGCTGCAAGAGTTGGGGTTCTTCAGCTTGGAAAAGAGAAGGCTTTGAGGAGATCTTGGAGTGGCCTTCCAGTATCTGAAATGGGCTACGGAAAGGCTGGGGAGAGGGACTACTGACAAGGTTTTGTAATGACAGGACGAGGGGGAATGGGTTTAAACTGGCAGAGGGGAGAATTAAATTGGATGTTATGAAGAAGTTCTTTCCAGTGAGTCTGATAAAACACTGGCACAGGTTATCTAGGGAGGTTGTGGCTGTCTCCTCCCTAGAGGATGAGGCCTTGAGTGACCTGTTCTAGTGGAAGGTGTCCCAGCCTATGGTGGGGGTTTGGAACTCAATAATCTTTGAGGTGCCTTCCAATCTAAGCCATTCTACGATTGCAGAATGAGAGTGGTGGAACTCTGAAATGTATTGTCCAGGGAAACTGTGTATAAAGTCAAGGTCAGGCTTGATGGGGCTCTGAGCAACCTGAACCCATTAAAGATGTCCCTGCTGATTGCAGGGGGTGTGGGTTAGATGGCTTTGACAGATCCCTTTCAACCCAGTGCATTCTATGATCATCAAGCCCACCCATGAATTCAACACTACTAGGTCAAAGCTGTAGCCAGGTGGGGTTGGTCTCTTCTCCCAGGCAACCAGCAATAGAACAAGGGGACAGAGTCTCAAGTTGTGCCGGGGGAGGTCTAGGCTGGATGTTAGGAGGAAGTTGTTGGCAGAGAGAGTGATTGGCATTGGAATGGGCTGCCCAGGGAGGCGGTGGAGTTGCTGTCCCTGAAGGTATTGAAGCAAAGCCTGGATGAGGCACTTAGTGCCATGGTCTGGTTGATTGTCTAGGGCTGGGTGCTAGGTTGGACTGGATGAGCTTGGAGGTCTCTTCCAACCTGGTTGATTGTATTCTATTCTAAAGCTAAACCATGTCCCCAAGCACCACATCTACAACCCATCTCACAATACGTGCAGGACGCCAAGCAGCAGGGTAAAGCTCGCGCTACTGAAATCAAATCCCAATACAACCAATTGCTCAGTTTGTGACTTGGCAGAAATTCTGCTTGTTGGTACCAACCTCAGAAACTGTTGATTTATTGATGAAAGTCCATTTATACTAAATACTCTGTGTTCTAAACACAAATAGCCAATGTTTTTCAATACTGCAGGATTTAGTGCCCATAAATGTGATTTCATTTATCTTTTCCACAGTCATATCACTTCTCTTTACTCCCTTACACCATAAATCTGTGCTCAGAGATTGTGGTTCTTGCATATCAATCTCATGCCTTTTACTTCATTTTTTCCCCCCTTTGCATGTAGTATTTATTTAATGGATCAAGGGAACTATCCTTCAAGCCAAATGGGGTATTCTATTCACACTTAGAACATTAATATGTCAGTAAAGTTACTTTCCTTCAAAGTAGGAGAAAATAAATCTTGAAGGCTTAGATTCCTCCAAGCCTGTTAATGAGTGATGATGGGGTGATCCTTCAAAAATTACGTGATCCAGTCAATTCCCAGCATTTAGAGGAGAGCTGCAGTCCATATTTTAGGAATTAGAGCAGAAATACTTTAGAAGATTGTGATAACAAATAGCTTTTGGGGTGCTGAGTGCTCAACGGAATGCACCTTCTTACTTGAGGAAAGAGAAATGAGCGATGCCCTACAGATAAAGTTTTCAGTCATGGTTAGCTCCTGGCCCTAAAAAGTAAACTCAAATATTGCTCACAGTGTAAATGTTCATCTACTTGGAATCATAGAACGGTTTAGGTTAGAAGGGACATCAAAGATCATTTAGTTCCAACCCCCTGACACAGGCAGGGACACCTCCCACTACAACAGAGGCACACCAAAGCGGTGCTTCTACACAGATAGAACTGAATCATAGAATCAGTCAGGTTTGGAAGGGACCACAGGGATCATCTAGCTCCAACCACCCTGCCATGGACAGGGACACCCTACCCTAGAGCAGGCTGCCCACAGCCTCATCCAGCCTGGCCTTAAACACCTCCAGGGAGGTTGAGGCATGGGGCCTCAACCACCTTCCTGGGCAGCCCGTTCCAGGCTCTCACCACTCTCATGCTGAACAACTTCCTTCTCAGATCCAGTCAGAATCTCCCCATCTCCAGCTTTGCTCCACTTCCCACTTATCACTGCCTGACAGCCTAAAAGGTCCCTCCCCAGCTTTTTTATAGGCTCCCTTCAGATACTGGAAGGCCACAAGAAGGTCACCTGGGAGCCTCCTCTTCTCCAGACTGAACAGTCCCAACTCTTTCAGTCTGTCCTTATAGGAGAGGTCAGATTCCTCAGTACATCTGATATTCCAGCCAGTAATTGAGCTGAGTCCACTACCTAATCTTTTATTTATTTTATTTACAGAGAAATTTATGGTTAAATCTCAACAGCAATTAATAGAATGTTTTGAAAGATAGATCATTACTCCAATTCCTACTGACATTTCGCGTGCGGTCTGGGGTTTTTTCTCCCCCCCTCGCTAATTAAATACCATGAGCTGTTTTCTGAGGTTTAATACATTTCACACCATGTCAATTTATAAATAAGCCAAAATCAGAATATTTATGTGTAGATAGAATATTTATGTGTAGTTAGGTGACAAATTGTATGAAGAAGAGCGATGGGACAGAAGAGGTAGGGCGGGTGGTAAAAGCAGCGCACGGATTTCTATCTGCTGCCTGTGTTTGGCAGTTGGCTGTGGAAAATATAATCCAGCCATAAATCTGTGAACCAACCCTGAGTTTGTATTGCTTTATTGTAAAAAAATAATTGCAGGGTTTTCACATCCCCCCTAAAATGTGCTGTAAATCCCCCAAAAAAATATCCATCTGTTACATATCTAACATGAATTAATTACTTTTCACTGCACTGTAAAACACAGATAAAGGAATTCTTTACCCAGAAAGTTTAAAAGTGCCTTTAATGGATGCTTTTCCATATGCATAATAAGGAATTATTGCACTAAGGGATTATCTAAAGACTGAACTTCTATGACAAATAGTTAAAATGAGAATTAAAAGCAATGCCTCTTTCTCTATAGTGCCATGATCAAGTTAACTGGATAGGGCTGGGTGCTAGGTTGGACTGGATGAGCTTGGAGGTTCTTCCAAACTGGTTGATTCTCTGATTGCATAAGATCCTGTTCGGGTGTTCAAGTCTGGGACCAGGATCATAGAATCACAGAACCTTAGAGAGGACCTCCAGGGAGCTGGAGTTGTTTAGCCTGGAGAAGAAGAGGCTCAGGGCAGACATCACTGCTGTCTACAACTACCTGAAGGGAGGTTGTAGCTAGGTGGGGTTGATCTCTTTTGCCAGGTAACCAGCAACAGAAGTAGGGGACACAGTCTCAAGCTGTGCCAGGGGAGGTCTAGGCTGGATGTTAGGAGGAAGCTGTTGGCAGAGAGAGTGATTGGCATTGGAATGGGCTGCCCAGGGTGGTGGTGGAGTCACCGTCCCTGGAGGTGTACAAGAAAAGCCTGGCTGGGGCACTTAGTGCCATGGTCTGGTTGATTGGATAGAGCTGAGTGATAGGTTGGACTGGATGAGCTTGGATATCTCTTCCAACCTGTTTGATTCTATGATTCTATGAAGTCCAACCCCCCTGCCAAGGCAAGATCCCTTAGGGTAGTTTCACCACCCTCATGGTGCAGAACTTGTTCCTAACAACCAATGTAAATTTCCTCTTCTCTAATTTCAAACCATTGCCCCTCAATCTGTCACTGCAGGCCTTTGTAAGCAGTCCCTCTGCAGCCTTCTTGTAGTCACCTTTCAGGTACTGGCAGGCTGCTATTAGGTCTCCCCTGAGTCCTCTCTTCTCAAGTTTGAGGAACCCCAGCTTCCTCAGCCTGTCCTTGTGGTTGCAATAGATTGAAAAGATAAACAGTGACATGGATTTGAAATAGTGCAATATATTGGAAGGGATAATTGGGGAAATCACAGAATCACAGAAATTTAGAAGTTGGAAGGGACCACCAGAGATCACCCAGTCCCACCTCCCTGCCAAGGCAGGATCCCCTAGGGTAGGTCACACAGGAACGCATCCAGGCAGGTTTGGAAAGACTCCAGAGAAGGAGACTCCACAACCTCTCTGGGCAGCCTGCTCCAGGGCTCTGGCACCCTCACTGCAAAGAAGTTTCTCCTCCTTATTTTAAGCTGAAACCTTCTCTGTTACAGTTTGTAGCTGTTGCTCCTTGGCTTATTGCTGCTGACCACCAAAAAGAGACTGGCCCCAGGCACTCGACCCCCACCCCTCAGGTATTTGTACACATTGATCAGATCTCCTCTTCAGTCTTCTCCAGACTAAGCAGTCCCAGGGCTCTCAGTCTGTCTTTGCAGGGGAGATGCTCAAGTTCCCCAGTCATCCTTGTGGCCCTCTGCTGGACTTCTCCAGCAGGTCCCTTTCTGTCCTGAACTGAGTAGCCCAAAATTGGACACAATATTGCAGGTCTGTTCTCAGCTGGGCAGAATAGATGGGGAGGAGAACTTCCCTAGACCACTAGAAGTAGACACGGAGTGCAAGGTCCCTGTGCTGACAAACCTGGCCCAGGTTACAGTGAAATTGCAGGCCAAACCTGCTGTAAAATCCCAACCAAGAGTCCCTCATCTTCCTTTTATTAAGGGCATAAAAGCAATCCATAGCAATTTTTTTGGACTACTCTTCCAGTTGTTGAGGACAACAGCAAAAAAGTGTGTCCCCTGCAAGGTCTAGGGACAAGGTCAATTAAGAAGACAGGGGGAGGAAGAAATGAAAAGGAAAAATCACCAGGGAAAACTTGAATTTCTTGTAACAGAGATCTTTTCAAGCTCCTTCATCCTTCCAATGTTAAGATATTGGATATCCCTGTCCAGAAAGATTTCTAAGTATCTTTTAGAAAGGCAAAAAGTACATCAAAAACAGGCAAACTGGAATGTGGCTTCAAAGACAATTAGAACAAAATCCAATTTTCAGCTTCCCCATAGCCCTTTATTCCTCTAGTTAGCATTGCTCTGCCCCTTGCCATCTCATGCTTTTGCTTTGCTGCTAAGGATCCCAAAGTACTGTGTGAGAAACTGCATCTCCAGGAGAGCCTGGCTTGCATCAGCTTGTCATGCTTGGGGAGGGAATGCAGGTCTAGGTGATTACTCACCCACAAAGGGCAAGAAAATTCTGTGGGGGGAAGAGCAGAGCAGTCAAGAGCCCCAGAGTTTACACTGACTTTCTGGAGGACAGCTGGAAAAGATTTAAGGAGTGTTTCAATCTCTCTCTGAGCAAGGGGTGCCAGCAAAATATGAACATAGCCCTTTCTCCATATATATTCTTTGTGACAAAAGCTGATTCTCAGCTTGTGGGGGGGTTTAATATTCAGACAGAAAAAGCTAACTCTGAAAAGATATTCAAGTGTTATGAAAAGGGAAGATTGATACTTCAAAAACCTGAAGGGACAGAAATTAATGTGGAATCACAGCAGAGCTGTGACTGATCCAAGACCGAGAGCCAACCTCCCTCCCCAGCTCTGAGGTTCCTACTAAATCTTGGATATTGATGAAATTAAGCTTGTGCCCCAAGACAAACATTCCTAATTAATCCCTGCAAAGTAAGTGGATTAAAGGGATCCTTTAAAGGGACTTTCAAAGGTCATCTAGTCCAACCCCTGCTGCAGTCAGCAGAGACATCTTCAACAAGAGCAGGTTGCTCAGAACCTCATCCAACCTGGCCTGGAATGGGCATCTGTCACCTTTCTGGACAGCCTGGCACAGTGTCTGAGCACTCACAGCATAAACATTTTCTTCCTCTATCTTGTCTAGTTGTACTTTTTGCACAAGCCCTGTGAGGAGAGGCTGAGGGAGCTGGGGGTGTGCAGCCTGCAGAAGAGGAGGTTTAGGGCAGACCTCATTGCTCTCTATAACTACCTGAAAGGAGGTTGTAGCCAGGTGGGGTTTGCCTCTTCTCCCAGGCACCCAGGGACAGAACAAGAGCACACAGCCTCAAGCTGCACCAGGGCAGATTCAGGGTTGATGTTAGGACGTTCTTCACAGCAAGAGTGATTGGTATTGGAATGGGCTGCCCAGGCAGATGGTGGAGTCACCACCCCTGGAGATGTTTAAGAGGAGGCTGGATGAGGCACTTAGTGCCATGGGTTAGTTAATTAGAAGGCGTTAGGTTGGACTCAATGATCCTAGAGGTCTTTTCCATCCTGGTTAATTCTGTGATTCTGTGACTCTCCCCTGTTTCAGTTTGAAATCATCACTCCTTTTCCTGTCACAGCAGGTCCTGCTAAAAGTCTATCCTCAGCTTTCTGATTGGACTCTTTAAGTACTGTAAGGCCAAAAGGAGGTTTTCCCTGAGCCTTCCCTTCTCCAGGCTGAACAACCCCAACACTCTCAGGTGTTTCATCCCTCTCATCAGTTTTGTGGCCTCACTCCAACAGATTCATATTTTCCTTGTGTTGAGGACTCCAGAGTTGGGGCTTCACCAGAACAGAGCAGTTTTCAAAGCAAGAACCAAGGTCAGGGTGAAGTAGCTGGAGAGTAAACCTCACTGTGGTGTGGTTGATAGATCTGGGAACATGCAGCATAACAAGGTCTGATGTGAAAGTGTTGCAGTACAGAAAGTGAAAGACTTAAAGAAGAGAAGGCTCTGAGGTGACCTTATTGTGGTCTTTCAGTATCTGCAGGAGAACTACAAGAAAGTTGGGGAGGGACATTTTAGGCTGTTAGGTAGTGATAGGACTGGGGGGAATGGAAGAAAGCTGGAAATGGGCAGATTCAGACTGGATGTCAGGAAGAAGTTCTTCAGCATGATAGTGGTGAGAGCCTGGAAGGGGTTGCCCAGGGAGGTGGTGGAAACCTCATCCCTGGAGGTGTTTAAAGCCAGGCTGGATGAGGCTCTGGCCAGGCTGATCTAGTGTGAGGTGTCCCTGGCCATGGAAGGGGGTTGGAAGTAGATGATCCTTGTGGTCGCTTCCAACCCTGATTCTATGATGCTATGCTTCTATGCAACCAGCACCTAGAAACACACACTCTGTGGCAAACAGCCTGTGCTAAGGAGAAGCCCAAGGTTCAGAAGGAGGTACAAGATTTTAATAGATTGCCCTGCTTGGAAAGAGATTTCAACCAGACAGTGTGAAGGAATTGAGCAAGCAGCACCTCTGCTTTGGAGAGACTATTCCAAAGAATCAATGGATGGTACAAGGGTGAAGACACAACCTGCTGGTGTGTGACATGTGTCAATTCTGTGCTGAGTGCCTGTACCAGTGAGGGTGCTGGGCAAAGACAACAGACTGGGAACAGCCTTTTTAGCAGGGCCTGTTGTCACAGGACAAGGGTGTCTCAAACTAGAGAATCAATCTTGAAAGAAGTGACTGAGGGAGCTGGGGATGGTTAGTTTGAGGAACAGGAGGCTCAGGGGAGACCTCATTGCTGTCTACAACTACCTGAAGGACATTGTGGTGAGGCTGCTGCTGGTCTCTTCTCAGGTAACTGGAGACAGAACAAGGGAGAATTATTCCCACGAATCACTTACAGCAGAAAGAATGTTTATGGGGTAGAAAAAAAATCACCTGGGTGAGACACAGCCTCACAACCACATTTCCACTGATAAAGTCACATCTCTACTGCAGCTCTCACCGAGACAGCAATTACTGCAAGATACTCTGTGAGCTGATGCTGACATCACCACGTTGTGAGAACAAGCCATGATTTTCCTCTGTCTAGAGAGAGCATTTTCTCTAATGGTGTGTTTGAAGAGTGTCAAGCATAGCTGAGGTCTCCTCGGTTGGGACCTTTAGGAATTTCTTGGGTATAAAAAAACCCAGAACCAAGTAGCTAACAGCAATCTCTCACATCAAAAACCCATCCAGCAATCACTCTGTGGTGCAGCCCTGCCTTTTATGTGGTTTGTTAAATGGCTTGCATAGCGTGTGGGTGTTGCATAAGCAATAAATAATAGTAACTAATATTTGCAATGCTCTTCTAACAGCGGCTCAGACCACTAGCACGCTGACTAATACTGTCTCGTTGGCTCCCTGTACTGTCTGCAATCTATCTGCATTCATCTTGGCTCCTACATGAAAAGCTAATGACCCCAGTGTGACACAGGAGAGGCCTCCTACAGGGAGGTGATAATGAAAATGAGAAGCTAATAATATTAATAATACCTTCACTTGGACATTTATGTTGTACAACAGGACCTTGTTTCACCACAAGCCATGCCTTAGCACGTGCCCTACTTCCACCTGCCCCTTCCAAAGACAGAATCACAGAATTCATAGAACCATAGAAGGAACCAGGTGGGAAGGGACCTCCAAGCTCATCCAGTCCAACCTAGCACCCAGCCCTAGACAATCAACCAGACCATGGCACTAAGTGCCCCAGCCAGGCTTTGCTTCAACACCTCCAGGGACGGTGACTCCACCACCTCCCTGGGCAGCCCATTCCAATGCCAATCACTCTCTCTGCCAACAACTTCCTCCTAACATCCAGCCTAGACCTCCCCTGCCACAACTTGAGACTGTGGCCCCTTGTTCTGTTGAATTCTAACATGATGGGGTCTGGAGTGACCTCTGGAGATCATCCAGCCATAGAATCATAGAATGGAATCATAGAATAGTTCAGGTTGGAAGACACCTCAAAGATAGAATCATAGAATGGTCCAGACTGGAAGGGACCTCCAGAGGTCATCTAGTCCAGACTCTCTGCAGTCAACAGGGACATCCCCACCAGCCCAGGTCATCCAGGGCCCCGTCAAGCCTCACATTGAATGCGTCCAGGGAAGAGGCCTCAACCACCTCCCTGGGCAACCTGTTCCAATGCTCCACCACTCTCATAGTAAAAAACTTGTTCCTAACATCCAATCTAAATCTGCTCTTTGTAAACAGCTTCTCTCCATCCCTCCTGTAGACTCCCTTCAGGTACTGGAAGGCTGCTACTAGGTCCCCCCAGAGCCTTCTCCTCTCCAGACTGAACACCCTCAGCTCCCTCAGCCTGTCCTCACAGCAGAACTGCTCCAACCCTCTGATCATTTTCATGGCCCTCCTCTGTACCTGCTCCACCAGGTCCATGTTCTTGCTATAATGAGGGCTCCAGAACTGGATGCAGTGCTCCAGGTGAGGCCTCACCAGAGCAGATCATCCAGTTCCCAATTCCCCACCATAGGCAGGGACACCTCCCATTAAAACAGGTCACTCAAGGCCTCATCCAACCTGACCTTGAACACCTACAGGGAGGGAGCAGCCACAACCTCCCCAGACAACCTACAGCAGAGGCACCCAGAGCAGCCTGCCCAGGATCACAATGGCCAGGTGACTTTTGGATCTCTCCAAAAAAGGAGACTCCACAACCTCTGTGGGCAACCTGCTCCAGGAACCTCACATGCTCATATTCAGGAGGAACCTTCTGAATTTCAGTTTGTTCCCATTGTCCTTTGTTCTGTTGCTGGACACCACTGAATAGAGTCTGGCCTGTTCCCTCCCCTCTAGCTCCTGATCAGCATTGAGAACATCCTCTTTCAGGCTGCTGTTGTCCAGACTAAACAGTCCCAGGTCTCTCAGCCTTTGTTCTTCAAAGAGATGCTTCAGTCCCTTCAGCATCTTTGCAACCTCTGACTTTCTCCAGTAGTTCCCTGTCTCTCTTGTACTGAGCAGCTCAGAACTGGTCTGAGTATTCTAGATGTGTCTTAAGTAGGCAAAGAAGACAAGGAGAAGGTCTCTTGGCCACTCTCTTCTAAATGCAACCCAGGATAGTATTTGGCTTCTTGGCTACAGGAGCACATTACTAGCTCACAGCAAACTTGCTGTCCAGATGCTTCTCTGCAGAGCAATGCCTCAGAGGTATCCCTGAGATTATTTAGCCAAGGAGTCAAATACATATTTCACCTTTAAAAAGCAGGAGCCAGTTGAGGGATTATAGGGATATTTTACCTAATTTTTGTTTCTAGTTGATCCTATTTGCATATATATAGTCCAACCAAGGAGAAAAAGACAGCTGGGGGAGCTCCTTGTCTTTTCCTGGCACTTTGTGGGGCTGCTCTAGTTTGAGAGCGAAGCAGGTGTTGGGCTTCTGGACGTAGATTCCAAGAGCCTTGAAAGCAAAGCAGACAGGGGGGAAAAGCACAAAAGCAGTCAAGGTGCAACATGAAATTATTTGTAACAGTAGATGTGAAAGTCTGAAGAGACTTCTTATATTTTTTTTTGTTGGCCAAGAGCTTTGACAGTCATAAAAGATCAGGTCAGACAGAGGGACCCACCTCTGCTATGAGGACAGACTGAAGGAGTTGGGGCTGTTCATTCTGGAGAAGAGAAGGCTCCAAAGTGTCCTTATTATGGCCTTGCAGTATCTGAGGGTGGACCTACAAAAAAGCTGGGGAGGGACTTTTTAGGCTATCAGGGAGTGACAGAACTAGGGAGAATGGAGCAAAGCTGGAGGTGGGGAGAGTCAGATTGGATGCGAGGAGGAAGCTCTCAGCTTGAGTGGTGAGAGCCTGGAATGGGTTGCCCAAGGAGGTGGTTGAGGCCCCATCCCTGGAGGTGTTTAAGGGCAGGCTGGATGAGGCTCTGGACATCCTGATCTAGGGTAGGGTGTCCCTGCCCATGGCAGGGTGGGTGGAACTGCCTGATCCTTGTGGTCCCTTCCAACCCTGACTGATTCTATGATTCTACGATTCCTGAATCATTAACAGGTCCTACAAGATCCGGCAAAACGCTCTAAATACAGCTTTTATTGCCCCAATCTTGCATGGCTGGAAAGGAAAACTAAGCCATGATGTGATTTGACACCTCTCTTTATCTCAGATGGAACCAGGCCCCACATTTTTAATCCTAATGCTTTGGGACATTTAAAATCCACATGTGAGGCTTGGCTCTCTCCCTGCTGTTTACATGCGAAAGTGACATCCTAATTCAGTCACTCTCATCAAATTCCTAATTTCAGAAGTTCCTTTAAACATGTCTGCAGCATCAGGCTAACTTTTCAATACCCTCCATGTCAATACATCCCAGTTGCTTAGGGTTATTTTCTTCCTGTTGGAAAGAAGGTCAAAACAGCAATGTAAATGTATTGAGGGGGGGGGGGAAACATTCAAGTAACATTACTTGTTTCTGTCCTCAAGATGCCAGTCCATCTTTAAATCACACAGCTGAGTATTCAATTCACAAATACAATGAGGGTACTTTTAAATTTTAACTGTCAGATTCTGTTATGTGGCCTGATGTTAAGTTGCATTATGCTAGCAGTGGATGGGATAGGACAGAGCATAATTCGCTGCATTATAAACAGCATAACATAACTTGACAACTGGAATTCCAAAGGAGGAAAATCTTAAGCAGAGAATCAGGTTGTACATTCGGATACATTTATAAACCCAGCAGCCAAAAAGAAGTAAAGAAGGAAAGAAGAAAAAAAAAGGGAAAAAAATATCAAGCAGAAAAACTGCAGGGTTTAAATGTGGCATGAAAATAATTTAGGGTAAGTGTTATTAGAATTTTAGCAATCCCATAGAATCAAGCAGGTTGGAAGAGACCTCCAAGCTCATCCAGGCCAACCTAGCACCCAGCCCCAGACAATCAACCAGACCATGGCACTAAGTGCCCCAGTCAGGCTTTGCTTCAACACCTCCAGGGATGGGGACTCCACCCCCTCCCTGGGCAGCCCATTCCAATGCCAATCACTCTCTGCCAACAACTTCCTCCTAACATCCAGCCTAGACCTCCCCTGACACAACCTTCTTCTGGTGCTGGCTGCTTGGGAGAAGAGCCCAACCCCACCTGGCTACAGCCTCCCTTCAGGTAGCTGTAGACAGTAATGAGGTCTGCCCTGAGCCTCCTCTTCTGCAGGCTGCACACCCCCAGCTCCCTCAGCCTCTCCTCACAGGGCTGTGCTCCAGGCCCCTCACCAGCTTTGTCGCCCTCCTGTGGACACCTTCCAGTACCTCAACATCTCTCTTGAATTGAGGAGCCCAGAACTGGACACAGCACTCAAG
>WAAF01015573.1:0-30585 GCA_013400475.1 Tricholaema leucomelas | reverse complement strand
TTCCTGTAGGCTCCCTTCAGATACTGCAAAGCCACTCTAAGGTCTCCTCGAAGCCTTCTCTTCTCCAGGCTGCAGAGCCCCAACTCTCTCAGCCTGTCCTCACAGCAGAGCTGCTGCAGCCCTCTGAGCATCTTCGTGGCTCTCCTCTGGACCCGCTCCAACAGTTCCATGTCCTTCTTGTGCTGGGGGCTCCAGAACTGCACACAGGACTCCAGGTGGGGTCTGAGGAGAGCAGAGTAAAGGGGGAGAATCCCCTCCCTTGCCCTGCTGCCCACACTGCTCTTGCTGCAGCCCAGCACAGGGTTGCCGTCTGGGCTGCATGTGCACACTGCAGGCTCATGTTGAGCTTCTCGTCGACCCAGACCCCCAGGTCTCTTTCCTCAGGGCTGCTCTCAGCCATTCATCACCCAGCCTGGAGCTGTGCCTGGGATTACACCGACCCAGGTGCAGAACCTATAATCATAAGTTTCCCATCTACTGAGCCACCACTTTCCTCTCCATGCTACTCAGCGAGGTACTTGGTGGTGATATCATCCGAAAACTTCTTTCATACCTAAGCCGCAGAGCAGCAGCCACTTTTCCAGAAGCTGTTTGCTCTCCTCTCCTGGGCTAAAATAAAGAATGAAGCAACACATTTCTTCAACATGAATATGCTAACAGCCATAAGTCTGCTCCTTGGCATTACTGTAGAACAAACCGTAGTAAATGTTTAAAAATGTGCTCCTAAAATAAGCCCTGACTGAGCTTTGATGTCACTTTATTTAATTCATGTTGGCATGGCACACACAGCTCAGTTTACCAGAGAGGATTCATTCTTTACTGAAGCATAATTACATTATCAGATATTCAGTAGAGGCCATAAACCACTAAATGGAAATTAGACCGTCAATGGCCATTTTATACTACAAGGATTATTGTATTCTAACAGTGCTGTTGTCAACCACTGCGCTGGCAATCCAGCATGTGGACCCCAATTTTCAACATCACTCTAACCTGAATAAAATTTAAATATATGAACACCAAATTGCACCATCAATAACAATCTTTTCAGCTATGTAAGCTTCTGACTGGCAGCGAACTAAGCAACAGCACAGAGGCAAATCAATCAGGAAGCTTGGTGGTTCCTTTCTAGTCCCAGGAATAGCAGCCTGGGGGAACACTATTTTAGAGCATTGTCTTCTGACCCTCCACATACATATATCTATCTATATCTATAGATCTCCCTATCTAGATCTAGATCTCCAGAGATATAGATCTAGATAGGTAGATCTATAGATATAGATAGATATAGACCTAGATCTAGACAGGCAGAGCTACAGATATAGACAGATATAGATAGATCTATAGATATAGAAAGATAGACTTAGATCTAGATCTATAGATAAAGACAGATCTATAGATACAGATCTATATAGATAGATCTAGATCTATAGATATAGATAGACCTATAAAGAAAGACAGATCTATAGATACAGATCTATATAGAAAGACAGATCTAGATCTATATAGATAGACCTATAGATAAAGAAAGATCTGTAGATACAGATCTATAAATATAGAAAGATAGATCTAGATATAGAAGGATGGATCTAGATCTATAGATACAGATAGATCTATAGATATAGAAAGACAGATCTATAGATATATCTATAGATATAAAGTCAGTTACAGCTTCCTCTTCATTGTCCACCACCTGGATCTGAGTAAGACATTTAACTCTGTCCCACATGACATCCTGGTCACCAAACTGCAAAAACACAGATTTGCTCTGGCCAGCCTGATCTAGGGTAGGGTGTCCCTGCCCATGGCAGAGGGGTTGGAACTAGATGATCCTGGTGGTCCCTTCCAACTCTGACTGATTCTATGATTCTATGCTGGGTGGAGTGCTGCTGGATAAGGAATTGGCTGGATGGTGGCACACAGATCCAAGGCACAATGTTCACCTGCAGACCAGTGCCAAGTGGTGTCCTTCAGGGGTCAGTGCTGGCACCAGTGCTGTTGAACATCTTTGTCAGTGACATGGACAGAGGAATCAGTGCACCCTCAGCAAGTGTGCAGATGGCACCAAGCTGTGTGGCACAGGTGACTTGCTAGAGGGCAGGGATCCAGCCAGAAGGATTGGACAGGCTGCAGAGGTGTGCNCTATGAGGACAGGCTGTGAGGGTTGGGGCTCTGCATCCTAGAGAAGAGAAGGCTTCCAGGACATCTTGGAGTGGCCTTCCAGTAACTGAAGGGGGGTACAGGAGGGCTGAGGAGGGACTATTGACAGGGTCTTGTAATGACAGGATGAGGAGGAATGGATTTAAACTGGCAGAGGGGAGATTCCAACTGGGTGTTAGGAAAGGGTTCTTTGCAGTGAGGGTGGTGAGACACTGGCACAGGTTGCCCAGGGAGGTTGTGGATGTTCCCTCCCTGGAGGTGTTCAAGGCCAGGTTGGATGAGGCCTTGAGTGACCTGTTCTAGTGGGAGGTGTCCCTGCCTATGGGAGAGGGTCGGAACTGGATGAGCTTTAAGGTCCCTTCCAACCTAAACCATTCTATGATTCACTCAGATTTGTGTATATATATATATATATAAAGTGAGCTACAGCTTTCTCTACATTGGCCATTATAAATTGTAAATGCATATATTAAAATGAAAAAGTAAATAACTGTTTTCCCTTCATTGTCCACTCAGATTTGCAAATATATATATACATTTAAAAAGTGAGCCACAGTTTTCTCTTCATTGGCCACTCAGATTTGTAAATATAGATATATATTAATTAAAAAGCGAGCCACAGCTTTCTCTTCATTGTCCCCTTAGATTTGCAAATATAGATATTAACAAAAAGGTGAGCTACAACTTTCACTTCATTGCCCACTTAGATTGGCAAATATATATATATACATACACACAAAAGTAAGCTACAGCTTTCTATTCATTGCCCAATCAGATTTGTGTATATATATATAAAAAGTAAGCTACAACTTTCTCTTCATTGCCCACTAAGAGTTGTAAATGTACAAATATATAAGCTACGTCCCTGCCTATGGGAGAGGGTCGGAACTGGATGAGCTTTAAGGTCCCGTAAGCCACAACTTTCTCTTCATAGCCCACTAAGAGTTGTAAATGTATATATATATGAGCCACAACTTTCTCTTCATTGCACACTCAGATTTGTAACTGCATATATATATAACTGAGCTACAGCTTTCTCTTCATTGTCCACTCAGATTTGTAACTGTGTATACATAAAGTAAGCCACAACTTTCTCTTCATAGCCCACTAAGAGTTGTAAATGTATATATATATGAGCCACAACTTTCTCTTCATTGCCCACACAGATTTGTAACTGCATATATAACTGAGCTACAGCTTTCTCTTCATTGTCCACTCAGATTTACAAACATATATCTCAATTAAAAAGTGAGCCACAACTTTCTCTTCATTGCACACTCAGATTTGTAACTGCATATATATATAACTGAGCTACAGCTTTCTCTTCATTGTCCACTCAGATTTACAAACATATATCTCAATTAAAAAGGGAGCCACAACTTTCTCTTCATTGCCCACTCAGATTTGTAACTGTATATATATAAAGTAAGCTACAACTTTCTATTCATTGCCCACTAAGACTTGTAAATGTATATATATATATGAGCCACAACTTTCTCTTCATTGCCCACACAGATTTGTAACTGCATATATAACTGAGCTACAGCTTTCTCTTCATTGTCCACTCAGATTTGTAACTGCATATATAACTGAGCCACAACTTTCTCTTCATTGCCCACTCAGATTTGTAACTCTATATATATATATGTGTGAGCTACAGCTTTCTATTTGTTGTCCACTCAGATTTGTAACTGTATATACATATATATGTGAGCTACAGCTTTCTATTCATTGTCCACTCAGATTTGCAAACATATATATATCTCAATTAAAAAGTAAGCCACAACTTTCTCTTCATAGCCCACTCAGATTTGTAAATGGAATTTATTGCATGCCATGTCCTCTTATAGATTAAATTAATGTTATTGTAAAGAGGTTTAATGCTTGAAGATATTTATGGCTCATGCTGAGAAAGAAGCTGTCCCCGGTTCTGATGATTGATATAATTTCCCCAAGTTCTTCACAGATGAAATTGCTCCATGTGCATATTTTGAGGACAAAGCAGATAACCATAATTCTAAGAAGAGGCAGCCATGATTGTGTTACTGATGAGTCGTTTGGAATTAGCAAGTTGCATGCTTGCTGTAGGATTTGGTTTCTGCTTGATAGGATAGAGGAGAAGCAAAGTTGCGTTGCTTGTGTTTGTGGTTTGATCTCAGCATAACAAGACTTAGTGCTGATACATAGTTAGCTTTTATGGCCAACCAATAATAAGACAGGCTGTGATTTAAAACTTATATCTTTGGTCCAGAATGAAAACCAAAGGAGATAGGATTTGACAACCTATATCAAGAAACTGAGGATTTACTAACTCTTCGGTCACATGGATTTGAACTTGGTGAAATCTCTACACTGTTGCAGCTAAAGCCTAAAAGTCATAGAATCATAGGATCAGACAGGTTGAAAGAGACCTCCAAGCCCATCCAGCCCAACCTAGCACCCAGCCCTGTCCAACCAACCAGACCATGGCACTAAGTGCCCCAGTCAGGCTTTGCTTCAACACCTCCAGGGATGGTAACTCCACCACCTCCCTGGGCAGCCCATTCCAATGCCAATCACTCTCTCTGCCAACAATTACTCCTAACATCCACTCTGAACCTTCCCTGGCACAACTTGAGACTGTGTCCCCTTCTTCTGTTGCTGGTTGCCTGGCAGAAGAGCCCAACCCCACCTGGCTACAGCCTCCCTTCAGGCAGCTGTAAACAGCAATGAGGTCTGCCCTGAGCCTCCTCTTCTGCAGGCTGCACACCCCCAGCTCCCTCAGCCTCTCCTCACAGGGCTGTGCTTCAGGCCCCTCACCAGCTTTGTTGCCCTTCTCTGGACACGTTCTAGTACCTCAACATCTCTCTTGAACTGAGGAGCCCAGAACTGGACACAGCACTCAGTGTTCATTCTTCTTTCAGTCTCAATCCATGAGTTCCTGAATCCAGTTCTAGATCCATCCCCTGAACTCAGGTTCAGTCTGCTGCTGAGTCCAGTCTGAGACTTCTGCTACAGCATCAGTGGTGACAGCGACTAATAGTTATCATGAGGGTTGGGTTTGATATTTATTGACTTGTTTCTATTTTATTTTATTGCTACAAAGATTCTAGTCTGAATTTTTTTTTCCCCACTCAACTATTTATTCCAGTTTCCATCCTCCTTCCTCTTTATGATCGCTCTTGTCAGCTATCATTAGAAGTGAACAACACAAAGGCTTAAAGACATACCCTCTGGTTAAGAATGGGAAGAAAAAATTAAAGATAATATATATAAAGAAAAAAACAAACCCACAGCTTTCAAATGTGAACAGGATTAATCACACATAATAACTATACGAAGTGATAACACTCATTATAAGATCACATAAACACCGTTAAACCAACAGTGGCAGTAACCTTTAGGATGGAAAAAAATAAAGCCACCACAAATAATACAAATCAAAGTTAGTATTGCAAAGACTTTCTGGGTAAGGCTGCTCTGAAAGCCTTAATGTGCTGCATTTCAAAGCAAACGACAGTCACAGCTGATTTACATGGTCCACACATCTTCAAAACTCAGTACTGCAGCATGCATAGGGAGTGGGGGGTGGGGGAAAGAAATGACTGGTCCCCAAAATCTCTTCTCCTTCAGCAGTCCTCAGCAACTTGAAAACCTCTTCCTCTAAGCTTGTTTTCTAGATCGTCAAAGTAATTATCCAACAATTCATACTCCCCGTATTAGCAACTCTTTGTTGAGCTTCATGCAGCTCTAAACCAAAGCTTTCAAAGAGGTTTTTCTATCTGTTTATTTATTTATTTCTATTGCATTAGCTGTGGCTTCCAACAACTCAGGCTTTTCCTGTGTGGTTTTGGTTTGTTTCGGGTTTGGTTTTGTTTGTTGGTTTTTCTATGTTTGGTTTTTTTTCCTGAAGGAACTCCATGCTGTTGAAAGTTTTTTCTGGTCTCACATTATCACTCTTTGTTTTATAGTTCATAGAATCATAGGATCAACCAGGTTGAAAGAGACCTCCAAGCTCATCCAGCCCAACCCAGCACCCAGCCCTGTCCAATCAACCAGACCATGGCACTAAGTGCCCCAGCCAGGCTTTGCCTGTACACCTCCAGGGACAGTGACTCCACCACCTCCCTGAGCAGCCCATTCCAATGCCAACCTCTCTCTCTAGCAACATACTTCCTCCTAACATTCAGCCTAGACCTCCCTTGGCACAACTTGAGACTGTGTCCCCTTCTTCTGTTGCTGGTTGCCTGGCAGAAGAGACCAACCCCACCTGGCTACAACCTCCCTTCAGGTAGTTCTAGACAGCAATAAGGTCTGCCCTGAGCCTCCTCTTCTGCAGGCTGCACACCCCCAGCTCCCTCAGCCTCTCCTCATAGGGTTTGTGCTCCAGGCCCTTCATCAGCTTCATCACTCTTTTCTAAACATGTTCCTGTATCTCAACATCTCTCTTGAATTGAGTAGCCCACTTAGTTCCCACTAACTTTGTGGACAACCACACATTTTTTTTAGAGTCCAAGTGGATATTGGTGAATTCTGGTAGCCCAGATTTGTTATCCTACCTCATCGGGTGAGCAAAAGATTGTGAAGTGCTTCCAGAGTGGCAAAATGTGTCCCATCATAAGATCTTTTCACAGAATCACAGAATTTACCAGGTTGGAAAAGACCTTAGAGATCATCGAGTCCAACCAATCACCTAACCCTTCTAATTAACAAAACCATGGCACTAAGTGCCTCATCCAGCCTCCTCTTAAACACCTCCAAGGATAAGGACTCCACCACCTCCTCGGGCAGCCCATTCCTATGCCAATCACTCTTGCTTTGAAGAACTTCTTCCTAACATCCAGCCTAAATCTGCCCTGGAGCAGTTTGAAACTATGTCCTCTTGTTCTGTCACTGGGGGCCTGTGAGAAGAGACCAACCCCACTTGGCTACAACCTCCTTTCAGGTAGTTATAGAGAGCAATGAGGTCTGCCCCGAGCCTCCTCCAGGCTGAACACCCCCAGCTCCTTCAGCCTCTACTTGTAGGGCTGTGCTCCAGCTCCCTCATCAGCCTTGGTGCCCTTCTCTGGGCATGAGGAAAACGCAGCCCACAAAGTTGCCATAGCTTCTCCACTCCAGTATCATAGACTCATTACAGTTGGAAAAGACCCCTAAGATCAAGTGCAACTGCCAATCCAACACCACTATGCCCACTGAACCATGTCCCAGAGTGCCATGACTACACACCTTTTGAACACTTCCAGGTGACTTCACCACCTCCCTGGGCAGCCTGTTTCAATTCCTGATCACTTTTTAGGAAAGAATTTTCTCCTGATCTCAAATCTAAACCTCCCCTGGTGCAACTTGAGACTATTTGATCTTGCCTTATCCCTAGTGGCATAAGAGAAGAAACAAAACACACACTTCACTAGAAGCTCCTTTCAGGCAGTTGTAGAGAGCAAGAAGGTCTCCTTTAATGTTGATTAATGTTGAAAAATTTCCAAAGGTTCATGAGAAGTTGTGGAGGAATCATGATCTAAAGATAAAGGGCAGGCAGAAAGGAAAAGATGCAGAGTAGCATATATGGTAAAGAACTTTAAGGAATCTTGGAATCATAAAATGGTTCAGGTTGGAAGAAGCCTTAAAGACCAATTAGTTTGAGCTCCCTGCCATGTGGAGAGTCACCTTCTGCCAGCCCAGGCTGCTCAAAGCACCATCCAACATGGTTTTGAACACTTCCAAGGACAAAACATCCACAACTTTCCTGGGTGACCTGTTTCAGTGTCTCTCCATTCTCACAGTAAAGGAAGTAAAGGAAGACTAATAGGTGAACCTGCTTCAGCAGGGGGACTGAACTAGATGATGCCCAGAGGCAGCTTCCAACAGCCACCATTCTGTGATTATGTGAAGATGGAAGTTATGACATTTTTCTATAAAGGTAGTTAGAAAGACAAAATATCTTGAGATGTTTGAATCTCTAAATGCATCCCATGTGCAAACTTATGAGATTAGCAATCATTATTGATAAAAAAATTAGGTCATGGTAACAACTCTCATGTAGGAACTCTGAGACCTCAGACCACAGTTAAAAATTAAAAATCAAAGAAAGTAGAGAAAAATAAAGCAAAATAAAGAAAAAATGAAGCAAAATAAAGTAAAATAAAGTAAAATAAAGAAAAATAAAGTAAAATAAAGAAAAAGTAAAATAAAGTAAAATAAAGATAAAAATAAAAATACAGTAAAATAAAGTAAAAGAAAGATAAAATAAAAGAAAGAAAAATAAAGCAAATCAAAGTAATAAAGTAAAATGAAGTAAAATAAAAAATAAAGCAAAATAAAGCAGGATAAAGCAAGATAAAGCAAAATAAAGTAAAATAAAGATAAAGCAAATTAAAGTGAAAAAAGTGAAATAAAATAAAATAAAAATAAAGCAAAATAAAGTAAGATAAAGTAAAATAAAGCAAATTGAAGTAAGGTAAAGCAAAGCAAATTAAATTAAGATAAAGTAAGATAAAGCAAATTAAATTAAGATAAAGTAAGATAAAGCAAATTAAAGTAAGGTAAAGTAAAATAAAGCACATTAAAGTAAATTAAAACAAAGTAAAACAAAGTAAAATAAAGTAAAATAAAATAAAGTAAAATAAAGTGTTTTTAATAAAAATAAAGTAAAATAAGTTAAAATAAAGTAAAATAAGTTAAAATAAAGCAAAATAAAGCAAGTTAAAGTAAAACAAAGTAAAGCAGACTGAAGTGAAATAAAGGAAAATGAAGTGAAATAAAGGAAAATGAAGTGAAATAAAGGAAAATGAAGTGAAATAAAGGAAAATGAAGTGAAATAAAGGAAAATGAAGTGAAATAAAGGAAAATAAAGTGAAATAAAGGAAAATAAAGTGAAATAAAGGAAAATAAAGGAAAATGAAGTAAAATAAAGTAAGGCAAAATAAAATAAAATCTCAATATTTAGGGATGATACAAAATTCTTCAGATCAGAACCAAAAGAGATTTTAGGCAATGTTCTCAACATCACAGAGTGCTGAGCAGATCCAAACCTCAAGTTCAAGGTGTTCAGTGTCACAGGGAGAAGTGGGACCAGATATTGGTGGGGAAAAAAAAGAGAGACCTGAGCTGATAACAGAGCCTTGGACAAAAAGAGAGATGAGGAAACCACAGAGAATCTTAGAGACTAATCTGCACCCTGAAGAAATCCAGCAAGGAAAGGTTAGCTGTCCATTATTAGCTATAGCACTTTTACCCTTCAGTAATTAACTGCATGCAAGCAGCTACTACAGGAAAGATAACTGCAAGCATAAGAAAGCAACAGCTTGTTCATGGCAACTTTTTTCTCCCTCTCCTCTTTCAAAGTGGTGACATTTTGCTATTTGCCTATTGTCCAAGAACTTGTTTGGGATCATTAAATCCGTAAGGGGCTCAGCTATCTATATTTTACCTTTCTGTCAAATATTTACATGTCACACACAGGACCTCACCAAGGAGTTGTTGTGATTAGTTGCCAAGAAGCATCAAGAATCAAATACAACTGTTAGTGTTTAAGGGTTTTCCTGTTTATTTCTCCAAACATGCAGAGTAAACACTGTCAGCCCAAAGTAAACCACAGAGTACACTCTTCTTTTCACCACCACCCCCAAAATTAATACCCTATAAAAACCTGGGAGGGTTGCAACTTGCATACAAAATTATTCTCTCTGGTGACTTAGCACCATGTGTGAGAACTCAAAGATCTTTCATAACAACAGAGGCCAGGTTAAAATTGTCATTTGGAAGCTCCCCTCGGTTTAGACCTCATAGATGATGAAGATCCTCCTCAAGACATCCAAAACGTGGCCAACATTTGGATCTGATCAACGTAAGTAAAATAGAGATGGGATACAGATTCAAGAAACAAAACCTCAAATCCAGCTGGGATTGGAAGGCAAATAAAAAGCAACAACCTAGAGATGCATATGTACAGTATCATAAAATCTAAGCCAGCAAGCCAAGGACTGAATCTTGAGTGGCATTCCAAAGATTTTCATTAAAGCTTCCATTTGTTTCACTCATTGCAGAACTGTTTAGCCACTTAACTCTCCCGGCTGAATTTTGTTTTCAGATGCCAATTGACAGAGGAAATTCATACCAACTAAAGAGAAATCCCTACTTTCACTGCCAAGAGTTTTCCTGCCACAGACAATTATTGGTCTAGAGAGGACTTTTTCTTTCTTCTGGAAATTTAGCCCCTTGTAAGAAACTTATGTGACATGAAGTCCTCCATTAAACTGACAAGCTGGTAAGTCTACCTTTGTTGCTTTATTTCTTCTAAGGCAAGGTTAAAGAACATATGAAATGGAAGAAGCATTTATACAGAGAGATCAGGAAAGAATTTGTTCTTCAGTTCAGTAGCTACAAAGGTAAAGAGGGTGCCTTAAAGGTCATCTAGTTCCAACCTCCCTGCAATGGGCAAGGATATCTTCCACTGCACCAGGTTGTTCAAAGCCTCATTCAGCCTGGCCTTGAACACCTCCAGGAAGAAGGCTTCCATAACCCCCCAGGTAAATCATAGAATCAACCAGATTGGAAGAGACCTCCAAGATCATCCAGTCCAACCTATCAATCAACCTATCAACCAACCTACAATACAGTATCTCAACATCTCTCTTGAATTGAGGAGCCCAGAACTGGACACAGCACTCAAGGTGTGGCCTGAGCAGTGCTGAGTCCAGGGGTAGAATAACCTCCCTTGTCCTGCTGGCCACACTGCTCCTGAGCCAGCCCAGGATGCCATTGGCTCTGCTGCCCACCTGGGCACACTGCTGCCTCATCTTCAGCTACTCTCTACCAGCACCCCTAGGTCCTTCTCTGCCTGGCTGCTCTCAGCCACTCTGTCCCCAGCCTGTAGCACTGCTTGGGAGTTGTTGTAGCCAAAGTGTAGGACTCTGCACTTGGCCTTGTTAAATCTCATCTCACTGGCCTCTGCCCACCCATCCAGCCTGGCAAGGCCCTCTCCTACCCTCCAACAGATCCACACCTGCTCCTACCTTGGTGTCATCTGCAAACTTACTGATGCTGGACCTAATCTCCCGGTCCAGATCATCAATAAAGATATTGAACAGGACTAGGTCCAGCACTGATCCTTGGATTACACCACTGGTGACAGCTGCCAACTGCATGTGGCACCATTCATCACCACTCTATATTTTTTGTTAAGAGCAAAAAATATTCTAACTCGAAGCATTTCTTTCAAAATTAATCAAGTATGATCCATTTTAAAATTAACTACATATCTACAAGGTCTTGTAATGACAGGACAAGGGATAATGGGTTTAAACTGGCTGAGGGGAGACTCAAACTAGATGTTAGGAAAGGGTTCTTTGCAGTGAGGGTGGTGAGACACTGGCACAGGTTGCCCGGGAGGTTTGGGATGCTCCCTCCCTGAAGGTGTTCAAGGTCAGGTTGGATGAGGCCTTGGGCAAACTATTGCTACATGGCCTTGTAAACAGAAAGCCTTCCTGGATTTCTTGTAGGCCTCCTTCAGGCAGGGGAATGCTGCTATAAGAGCCTGGTAGTCATGGGTAGAACTCATTTTGATGTTGATGGTCTCTAGGTGATGCTCAAGGGAACCAAAGCGATCTGACATCACCACGGGAGGCGCCCAGCCTGCGTTCACATTCACACACTGGAGCTCGACTCCCCATCCAAGAGCAAGTTCATTCTGTGGCCAACACTCTTTAAGTCATTAATGGTGAGATGAATCTTTCTACATTTCTCTTACAGCAGAGGAAAAGAGATTAGAAGTGTGGGGAAAAAAAAAACAACCCAAAACCCAGCCCAAACACGTGGACTTGTAAGATTTAAAGCAAAAATGGAGTTCAGTCTCAAATCCCTCAATGTGCCTGGAAATCCCACTGCTCTCTTCCCATTTTGGTGCCTAATAATTAGTCATTAGCTCCTGCTTTGCAATGAACAGAACACGCTCATCTAGCACTTCCTTGACAAGATCTGCCTCCTGTTGATTATTTTAACAGCCTAATTTAATTCAGGTTTCTGTAGTTTCTCCTGGAATTTGCCAAGTAGAGATTTATCAGATTCCATATAAATCTATGTCGAGGGGGGGGGAGAACTTTAATGGAAATGACTACATTAAGAATTGGGGATTGGGCCCTTAATAGCTGCTATAATTCATCATCTTTTTAATATGGAGAAATCAGTAAAATGAAAGAGTTTAAAGACACAAAAGTAATAAGCCAATCATTTAATATGAAAGAATAACTAGACAATACTGGCCTGAAGAACTATAGATAGCCTGGCAGGAAGGCACTGAACAGAAAAGCATCAGTAGTAGTCCTAGGGAAATACTATATTCATGGGAAAATATCCAAGCCTATTACTACTCCTACTACTCCCCTGTTCTTGCTACTCTATTGGAGACCTTCAGACATGACTTTGGGTGGACAGAAATCATAGAATCATAAAATGATTTGGGTCAGAGGACACCTCAAGGATCAACCAGTTCCAACTCCCCACCATAGGCAGGGACACCTCCCACTAGAACAGGTTGCTCAAGGCTTCATCTAACCTGGCCTTGAACACCTCCAGGGAGGGAGCAGCCACAACCTCCCTGGGCAACCTGTGCCAGTGTCTCACCATCCTCACTGCAAAGAACCCTTTCCTAACATCTACTTTGAATTTCCCCTCTGCCAATTTAAACCCATTCCTCCTCATCCTGTCATTACAAGACCTTGTCAATAGTCCCTCCTCAGTCCTCCTGTAGCCCCCTTCAGATACTAAAAGGCCACTCCAAGGTCTCCTGGAAGCCTTCTCTTCTCCGGGCTGCAGAGACCCAACTCTCTCAGCCTGTCCTCATAGCAGAGCTGCTGCAGCCCTCTGAGCATCCTCGTGGCCTCCTCTGGACTGGCTCCAACAGTTCCATGCCCTTCTTGTGTTGGGGGCTCCAGAACTGCACACAGGACTCCAGGTGGGGTCTGAGGAGAGCAGAGCCAAGGGGCAGAATCTCCTTCCTTGCCCTGCTGTCCACACTGCTCTTGCTGCAGCCCATTCTCCCAGCTCTCAGCATGAGAAGGAAGATCCTGGCTACAAGCAAAAAGAACTGAATTCCTTGGTAAAATTTGCAATTTTGATATGTTATGAGGAAGCAAAATGCATGAATGTGCAGTAAGTAACTATTAGCTGCAATTTCATCTATAGCCATTATAACTCTATAAACACATGTTTTGAAGGTAATATAAGCCAAATAATAACTCAAGGTGAAAGCAATAATGCATGAAAATGAGAGGCTGTCATCTCAGTCACAATATAAAACTAAATGCAAATTCTAGTAAGAAGGAAAATAGCCAAACTCTCAGAACAAAGAGAGAGAAAGAGAGAGAGAGAAAGAGAGAGAGAAAGAGAGAGAGAGAAAGAGAGAGAGAGAAAGAGAGAGAGAGAAAGAGAGAGAGAGAGAAAGAGAGAGAGAGAAACCAGCCTGGTTTACAATTACATCTACTCACTGCATTGCTTTCAAAAAGAGATATTTAATTACTTTTAAAAGGATATTAATAATTATAACCTGCTTTTCTCTGAAGGAAAGCTGTGGCATGGGAATTTGCCTACTCAGGACTTAGAGGCCAGTGACAAAGTCCTGCTGGAACGTGAGTAGCCATGTGAGCAGCTTCTTAAACTGGGACACCAAAGTAGTGCTGGTAGGAGGAGGTATGAGAAGGTGCTACAAATGTAGGTACACTCTGAATCACAGTTGGTCACTCCACCTTTGCAATTTCAGCTAACATTCACTTCCCTTTTAGATTCATAGAATCAACTGGGTTGGAAGAGACCATGGCACTAAGTGCCTCACTTAGGCTTTGCTAGAACACCTCCAGGACGGTGATTCCACCACCTCCCTGGGCAGCCCATTCCAATGCCAATCACTCTCTCTGCCAACAACTTCCTCCTAACATCCAGCCTAGACCTCCCCTGACACAACTTGAGACTCTGTCCCCTTGTTCTATTGCTGCTTGCCTGGCAGAAGAAACCAACCCCACCTGGCTACAGCCTCCCTTCAGGTAGTTGCAGAGAACAATGAGCTCTGCCCTGAGCCTCCTCTTCTGCAGGCTGCACACCCCCAGCTCCCTCAGCCTCTCCTCACAGGGCTGTGCTCCAGGCCCCTCACCAGCTTTGTTGCCCTTCTCTGGACATGTTCCAGCACCTCAACCTCTCTCTTGAACTGAAGGGCCCAGAACTGGACACAGCACTCAAGCTTTGGCCTGAACAATGTTGAGCACAGGGCCAGAATAACCTCCCTTGTCCTGCTGGCCACACTGTTCCTGATCCAGTCCAGGATGCCATTGGCTCTCCTGATCACCTGGGCACACTGCTGCCTCATCTTCAGCTATTATCTACTGGCACCCCCAGATTCCTTTCTGCCTAGCTGCTCTCCAGCCACTCTATCCTCAGCCTGTAGTGATAGCCACTGATTTCCAATCAAGAATGATCTCAATCCAATCAAGAATGATCTCAAAAGGCTGTCTACTCTTAATGATTTCTACCACTCACAAAGTTCCTGAAGCTTCTCCCCTGCTTTGAAAGGCAAATGTAAAGACAAACATCCCTGGATGGCTTCTATTAGAGCCTAAGAGCCTTCTGGCCACCTCCACTCATCAGCTGGGATGTGGACATGCACAGGCCCTTAGAGAGGCCACGAAGATAGTGATTTGCCATTGGAATGGGCTGCCCAGGGAGATGTTGGAATTGCCATCCCTGGAGGTGGTCATGAAAAGATTGGGTGGGGCATTTAGTGCCATGGTCTAGTTGATTGGATAGGGCTGGGTGCTAGGTTGGACTGGATGATCTTGGAGGTCTCTTCCAACCTGCCTGATTCTATGATTCTACAACCTGGCCTCACATGTAATCAAATATTAGAACAACAACAGTGTTTGTTTTTTTTTCTAGTGGTTGTTTTGAAAGGGAAGTTCTTTCCACATGGTGGTGATAAAAGTGAAAGTATTTGAATTAAAGATATTTAAAAGCAACAAATAATTTTTAACAGATAGCACAGAACAGAAATGAAAGGTTGGTGTGGTAGTTTGGGCTTTTTTTCCATCCTCCTGTAACAGGAAATTACCATTTTCCTTTCTAGTGTTACATGAACTGTGAGAAAATCATCTTTATGTGCCAAAGAAAGAATGGGGGGAAAAAAAGCCCTCACCCAATTAAATGTCTGTGTGCTTCATGCCCACTGCTACAGGGGCAGAATGCACACTTCTATCTCTGACTGCCAAAAGAAAGACATAGAAATAATGGTTGTGTAGCTCTGGAAATGCTTTACTGAACTACAGTAAAACCTTTTAACAATTTACCTAGCTGATGGAACTGAAAATATTGCTGATTCCCATTTGTAAGATGCTAAATAGCCTGCAACTGATTTAAACAACAAGTGAGCCAGGCTGTGAGTTATCTGTGGCCTGCTGAGCAAAATAGAATCATAGAATGGTCTAGGTTGGAAGGGACCTCAAGGATCATCCAGCTCCAACACCCTGCTGTAGGCAGAGACACCTCCCACTAGAGCAGGTTGCTTAAGGCCTCATCCAACCTGGCCTTGAACATCTCCAGGGAGGTTGTGAATCACAGAAACACAGAATGTAATCTTTGATCACATTCTGTGATTCTATGATTCACAACCTCCCTGGGCAACCTGTGCCAGTATCTCACCACCCTCACTGTAAAGAGCTTCCTCCTGCCATCCAGTCTAAATCTCTCCTCTTCCAGTTTAAACCCATTCCCTCTCGTCCTGTCATTACAAGACCTTGTAAATAGTCCCTCCTCAGTCTTCCTGTAGTCCCCTTCAGATATTGGAAGGCCACTATAAGATCTCCTCAAATCCTTCTCTTCTCCAGACTGAAGAGCCCCAACTCTCATAGCCTGTCCTCATAATACCTCATTTACCACCTCTTCATAAGCACAGGTTTGAAAGATTAGCTGCTAAAATGTATTTTGCAAGTGGATAACCTCACAGCAGTTAAATTCTGCAGAGAATTCACTACCTGAACTTTCCAAACTTGACATTTTCTCATAAAATAGGATTTATATATAAGCAAAAAGAAAAAAAAAACAACTTCTAGCTTTAAGCTGTGGACTTTTCCTTTCCATTTTTTTTTTTCTTTCCTTCTAAAGCTTCAAAGTTTCCTTTGGGTTCAGGTATTTTTAAATGCTCAATCCCCCCCCAAAAAAGCAAACTTCAAACAACAAGAAAAAGTCTAAAGCTTATGATATGCTCTGGTAGCTAAAAAAAATTAGCTCAAATCCCAAGATCCATCCTGGGAAACTTAATTGCTTCAAAGAAGAAGGAATCTTGTCAAATTGACTCCAAACAAACATAATCAGTAGCTTTCAAAGCTTGTTTGACATGGAGGAGGCATAGCAAACAACACAGGCACCAAAGAAACACACATCGATGGGCTGTCAAATTTTTTTGTTAGACATGATGCTATTATCAAGGCACATCAGGATGAAATAAAGTGACCTGGCTGACCACAGGCTTACAAATGTCTTGGGAAGGAAGGAAAAACGGTGAATCAAAAGGTAGCTTTGTTTCACGTCCCCCCAGGCCATCTTATTGACAGGGATGACAATGGTCCCAAGATGCACCATTATCTATGACCAGCAAGCAGACATCAAATGCTACCGAGCTGTCTCTGTCAGAATAGAAGATGCTGCTCAAAATACACAGGGCTTGTTACATTTTGTTCAGCAAAGGTTTGTCAAAAGCCAGGGTCACTCTGTGTGCACTGCCCTGAAGGGTAATTTTAAAAGGCAGGAGAGATGCACTTGATTCCACAGTGTTTCTCCTGGAAGGAGACTTCGAGTCTGTGGACGACCAAAAATGTTTTGAAAAATCAAAGAATGTCTCAAAATAAAATAAAACAAAATAAAATGCAGTAGAACAAAGCCAGTGGATGGTCATTAGGCTGTGTTATTCCAAGGCAAACCACTATTCAAAATAAACAGGTTGGGGAATGATTCCCATATTTAGATATTTGCTCAAACAAAAATCCAGTCGATTTCTAAGGCATCTAGGGGGTGGATGCTACCGTAAAGGCATGACTCAAAACTGTAAGGCATAAGTACACCCTCTTCAAGTATCTGTGTTGCACCATTATGCAGTTAATTGCAGTAAAAATATTTATCCTGGCGAGGAAAGCATTGTTAATATGGTACCCTTTGGAAAGAAAAGAGAGAGGTTGTATATACAAACTCCCGACCTCAGAAATATTTGGGGGAACTTTGTTTCTCTGGGAACATCTGCTCAGCACACAGGCTGTGGAAAAGGAAAAGTCCAAGTGCACTTCACTAATTGACCCAAGACATCTTTGTTTAAGAATTGTGCTGCTAAAAAATAACAAACAACCCCCCACCCCAGACAATTAAAAAAAAACAACACCCACCCAGAACAAAACCTGAGGGGGAAAAGAGTATTTCATAGAATCGGTCAGGGTTGGAAGGGACCACAAGGATCATCCACTTCCAATCCGCTTGCCATGGGCAGGGACACCCTACATTAGATCAGGCTGCCCACAGCCCCATCCAGCTTGGCCTTAAACACCTCCAGGGATGAGGCTTCAACCACCTCCCTGGGCAACCCATTCCAGGCTCTCACCACTCTCATAGCATAGGAATTCCTCCTCATGTCCAGCCTGAATAGAATAGAATCAAATCAACTAGGTTGGAAGAGACCTGCACATCTCCAGCTTTGCTCCATTCCCCCCAGCCCTATCACTTCCAGATATCCTGAAAAATCCTTCCCCAGCTTTTTTGTAGGCCCCCTTCAGATACTGGAAGGCCACAATAAGGTCACCTCAGAGCCTCCTCTTCTCCAGATTTAACAGCCCCATCTCTTTCAGTCTGTCCTTGTTTCAGGAGGTGAAAGGTTTTATCGACACAGAAAATGCTTTGTGGAGGTTGTTCGCTGGTTCCTGCTTATGGGTCAGCTCTTGCTTTTCCTTTGGTGGTCATTGCTGCGTTATGGATGGGCATTGCTTTACTAACAGAGCAAAAAGGGTGCAGGCAAAGGAGTTATGAGATGGAAAAAAGCCCTGCAGAGAAGGATTTGGGGGTGCTGGTGGGTGCAAAGATGGACATGAGCTGGCACTATGTGCTGTCAGCCCAGAGCCAATCATGTCCTGGGCTGATCCCCAGCAGCATGGGCAGCAGGAGCAGGGAGGAGATTCTGCCTCTCTGCTCTGCTGAGATGCATCATGCAGTTCTGGAGCCACCTGTGGAGTTCTCAGCAGAGGTGAGACATAGAATTGTTGGAGTGGGGCCAGAGATGGCCCTGAGCATGATGTTCCCATCATAGAAGCCCTCTGCTGTGAGGCCAGGCTGAGTGTGCAGGAGTTGTTCGGCCTGGGGAAGAAAAGGCTCCAGGGAGATCTTCTTGTGGCCTTTCAATACTTAAAGGAGTTGATCAGAAAGATGGGGACAGGCTCTCTACAGGACCTACCATGGCAGGACAAGGAGAGGTGTGTTTAAACTAAAAGAGGGAATACTTCAACCAGAGAGAAGGAAGAAATGTTTTACATTCAGGGTGGCGAAACACTGGCCCAGGTTGCCTACAGAGGTAGGTGGTAGATGCTCCATCCCTGGAAACTTTCCAGGCCAGGTTGGACTGGGCTCTGAGCAACCTGCTCTAGTTGAAGATGTCCCTGCTCTCTGCAGAAGACTTGAATTAAATGACCTTTAGAGGTGCCTTCCAATCCAAAGTACTCTGTGATTCTAGAGAAACTCCCTGGAGCTTCCCTAATCAGACCAGACAACAAAACATGACCCTTCACTGCTAACTTCACAATGGCATCTTGCCCTGGAAGTGTTAACTAAATACCCTGTGAACATTTCTGTCCATGTCCCCTTTGTTCTGATGTTTCAGGGTGTCTGATGCTCCCCAGTTGTGCTGCTCGCTCCTTACAAATCACACATCCCAAAAGCACCGCGCTCCTTTGCTTCGGTCCTCAGCTATCCAGACTCATTTCTCTGCTCCCTTCTGCTATTGTTTACAGTGACTTCTCAGAGCATGCAATTGTTTTGCTTTTCTCTCTTTGCTTTTTAAAGATAATAATAAGAAAAGGCAAAAAAAAAAAAAGGAAAGGAAAATAAAAACCCAATCCAGCTACAGCCTTTTGCTTCAGGTTTGAGGCTCCGAGGTTACAGCTGATGCTCCACTGTCCATATCCATATGATTTTCAGGACAGAAATTAGGATAATAGTCTATCATATATACTTTCTCTCCTCCTAGGCCAATCTCAAGATGATAGATACGATCCTTTTTGCATCTCATGGGGCGTGCTCTTTTGTCCCCAAACACAATGCTATTAATTCAATGCAATAGTTCCTTTTTTCCCCTTTCACTGGAAGCCACAATATGCTGTGAGTAAGGCTGCCTCATCTTTCCTCCAGTGTGGGGACTCTTAAGTGCCCTTCAAGTCAAGGGTGACTTTATTCATCTAGTGTTCACCCACCAGAGCTGTTTTTCCCTTGTCCTTTTTTCCCCCTCTATTACTCACTATTTATGTAGATTCACATGTAACAGGGTGAGTGAAATTGTGTCCTTTGGTGAAATCCTAATTCTTCTTACTATTTTCAGCTGTCAATATTTAATATAGACATAAATAGAGGTAAAAGAACCACAACAAGAAGCAGCAAACGAACAAGGAACACAACTATGACTATGCCTCTCATCACTAATGGTGTCCTTTGGTGAAATCCTAATTCTTCTTATTATTTTCAGCTGTCAGTATTTGATATAAGAATAAATAGAGGTAAAAAAAGAAAACACAACAAGAAGAAGCAAACAAACAAGGAACACAACTATGACTATGCCTCTCATCACTAATGGTGTCCTTTGGTGAAATCCTAATTCTTCTTATTATTTTCAGCTGTCAGTATTTAATATAAGAATAAATAGAGGTAAAAAAAAAAAACACAACAAGAAGAAGCATACAAACAAGGAACACAACTATGACTATGCTTCTTATCATTAATGGTGTCCCTTGGTGAACTCCTAATTCTTTTTATTATTTTCAGTTGTCAATATTTAATATAAGCATAAGTAAAGGTAAAACAAACAAGCAAGGAACACAAATATGCTTCTCATCAGTAAATTCCACGTGTGATTACAACATCTGCATTAATATTCTTGCACATTCCAGCTCTTAAAACCAGGAAATCTTCCTAGTGACTTCTGTGCTGTAATACTCCGTGGGAAATTTACAGCTTTAAGGTATCTTTAGTACTTTGGCATCAAAGCCTTCACAGAAAAAAACAGATGCTTGATGCCATCTAAAAGCAAAAGAAGGCACAAATGTGCCTACTGTCCCTTATGCCCACCATTCAGCCTTGCTTGAAACAGCTCCTTGAGTCCAGAGACACTGGACCACATGCATGGGAACAGCGTGGTAGATTTAGTCTCTCCTAAGCCAGGTTCAAATGCATATACCATATAGACAAATCTGCATCTGTTCCTGCTACAAAATCCTATTTGTTAAATAAACCCTGTTCTACTCACCAGATGACTCATTTTCAGGATTGCTGACCACAACAACATAAGTCAGCCTTCCATTCTGTCTTCACAATTATTTCACCTTTGTTTAGAAGCAAATCAGATTGAAAAACAATGAGAAAAAGAAAAGGCAAAACAAAAATACCACAAAGCAAAACAGCAAGAAGAAAGCAAAACAAGAAGAAAGCAAAACAAGATAAAAGCAAAAAAAAACAAAAAGAAAAAAGGCAAAAAACAAAACAGGTCAAAAGCNAAAAAAAAAGAAAAAAAAAGCAAAAAAAAGAAAAATAAGAAGAAAAATAAAAAGCAAAAAAAAAGAAAAATAAAAAGCAAAAAAGAAAAAGAAAGGGAAAAAAAAAGTAAAAGAAAAAAGAAAAAAGCAAACAAAAAAAGAAAAAAGCAAAAGGCAATTAAAAAAAAGGGAAAAAAAAAGGCAAAAAAGCAAAAGAGGCAAATAAAAGCAAAAAAGGCAAATAAAAGTAAAAAGGGTAAAAAAACAAAAGGCAAAATAAAGCAAAAAGGCAAAACCAGCAAAAAGGCAAAAAAAGCAAAAGGCATAAAAAGAAAAAGGCATAAAAATAAAAAAAACTCAAAAAAGGCAAAAAAGCAAAAAAAGAGAAAAAGGATAAAAAAGGAAAAAGGCAAAAAGGCAAAAAAAAAAGGCAATAAAAAGCAAAAAAATGAGCAAAAGGGAAAAAAAGAAAGAAAAAGGCTAAAAAATAAAAAGAAAAAAGGCAAAAAGGGAAAAAAAGAAAGGCAAAAAAAGCAAAAAAAAAATACAAAAAGCAATAAAAATGGCAAAAGCCAAAAAAGCATTAAAAAAAGGCTGAAAAAGAAAAAGGCAAAAAAAGAGAAAAAAAAAGGCAAAAAAAGAGAAAAAAAAAGCAAAAAAAGAAAAATAAAAAGCAAATAAAGAAAAATAAAAAGCAAAAAAAGAAAAATAAAAAGCAAAAAAAAAAGAAAAAGAAAAAGAAAAAAAATAAAAAGCAAAAAAAAAGAAAAAAAAAGCAAAAAAAAGAAAAATAAGAAGAAAAATAAAAAGCAAAAAAAAAGAAAAATAAAAAGCAAAAAAGAAAAAGAAAGGGAAAAAAAAAGTAAAAGAAAAAAGAAAAAAGCAAACAAAAAAAGAAAAAAGCAAAAGGCAATTAAAAAAAAGGGAAAAAAAAAAACAACAATAAAAAAAGCCACAAAAAGCAGCTAAAGCCCCAAACACTCCAAACCCCTCAAAGCAACATCAACTCTATTTAATTGTTGTGCATGCCCAGGGTTGATCAAAACGAGCAACCTAAGGCTACCAGCTGGGCATGGCACCCTGGGTGTAAATGAGGTAACACACTCATGTTCCAGCTTTCCAGTCTAAAATCAGGTGAACAAGCTAAGGAGAACATCACCTCTGGCTTGTTGCCTGCAGCAAGACTCTAAGCAGTACCTGTGGCTCTGCGCTATCTGTCCAGCCCTGCAATAACCATTTCCATTTCTGCCTAAGGGAGGGCTTACAACTGCTGACAGCCAGGTTCTTGCTATGAGGACAGACACCAAGCAAATGAGTATGTTTGCAGATGTTTAGGAGTCAATGTGAAAGGGAAAAAATAAAGAGTGAGCATTAAGGAGAAAAGAGAGCGAGAGTATTGATTCAGTGTGACTGATGTGAACGAGTTCAATGATTGACTATGAAGTGTGAATTCAAATGCAGTGGGAATGGGCTTTGCTGTGAGCGGAGCGGGGTATGCGTGACCATGACTGAGTGTGACTGGGTATCATTAGGAAGAACTAAGCGAATCTGAGTGGAAAGCACTGATTATCCCCCCTGTAATCTATAAATAAACACTATTGCAGGAAGTTTTGAAAAATGTATTTAATAAGGGATTTCCACTGCCTGAATAAACTTGCTGAGGCCAGAGAGCCTGAGCTGCAAGAAAATGGATCATTTTACTCAAGGCTCTGTCATGTAATAATACGTGAGCTCGTAGCTGGCAGGGACAAAATAGGTCTAAATTTACAGCAAAATGGAATCTCTGCACTTAAAGGTCTGTCCAATGAGCAACAAACCAATTTACCAACTCATACAATATCAATCATCCCCTCTTCAACTTCCAAGTGTTTTGAAAGCTGAGGAGGCACTTCTTAGGCTGTCAGGTAGTGATAGGAATAGGGGGAATGGAACAAAGCTAGAAAAGGGTAGATTCAGACTGGAGGTTAGGAAGTTCTTCAGCATGAGGGTGGTGAGACTCTGGAATGGGGTCCACAACTTTGCACTCTAAACCTGCCTAAAGTTCACCTTAGAAGATGAAATTGTTTAAAATATAGGTTAGGTAGTGAATGGCTTGAAAGCAGTCCTGAGGACAACAACTTGAGGGTGCTGGTGGTTGAGAAGCATAATCTGAGATGTCAGAGAGCAACCAGAGCCTGGGTTGCAGCAAGAGAAGTGTGGGCAGCAGGGTGAGAGAAGTGATCCTCCCCCTCTGCTCTGCACTGGTGAGACCCCACCTGGAGTACTGTGTTCAGTTCTGGAGCCACTGTTACAAGAGGGATATGGAGGTGCTGGAAGGTGTCCAGAGAAGGGCCATGAGGATGTTCGGAGGGCTGGAGCTGCTCTGCTATGAGGAGAGGCTGAAGGAGTTGGGGCTGTTCTGTCTGGAGAGGACAAGGCTCTGAGGTGACTTTCTTGTGGCCTTTCAGTACCTTAAGGGGGCTACAAGAAAGCTGGACTTTATAGGCTGTCAGGTAATGATAGGATTGGGGGGAATGGAACAAAACTAGAAACAGGTAGATTCAGACCGGAGGTTAGGAAGAAGTTCTTCAGCATGAGGATGGTGAGACCTTGGAAGGGGTTTCCCAGGGAGGTGGTGGAAGCCCCATCCCTGGAGGTATTTAAGGCCAGGCTGGATGAGGCTCTAGACAGCCTGATCTAGTATGAGGTGTCCCTGGCCATGGCAGGGGAGCTGGAACTAGATGTTCCTTGTGGTCCCTTCCAACCCTGACTGATTCTATGTACTTAGTAGGTACAGCATCAGAGCATTTAGTTAGCAAACACATAAATGAAACCAACGGACAACAACCAACCACCCATGAAGGAAAAATGCTCTTCTGTTTACTGTACATGTGGGCTGAGCAAAAAGGACAATAGGCTTTGAGAAATGTGATGGGCAGCAGCAACAACATCAAAAAGCTAATTAGTCTAATAAAAAGACCACTCAAAAGTCTTTTAGAAGAGTTTTTAAAAGGCAAGGCACAGAATCAATCAGGAAAAGGCTTTCAGGATTATCAAGTCCAACCTATCACCCAACATTATCTAAGCAACTAAATCATGGCACCCAGTGCCACATCCAGACTCTTTTTAATCACTTCCAGGGATGGAGACTCCATTGCCTCCCTATGATTCTATGCTTCTTACCAGGCATGTTTAAATTCAGAAATAAGACCATCCAGGACATGCAAATTTGGGGACTGATGCTGCCTTCTGCAGCTCAGTGGAACAAAGTTTTATTATCCCCAATTAGCTATCCTTCAGCAGTGACCAAATAACTGAACTGCCACCAGATATCTGCCTTTCTGCAGAGCACCAGAACTGAGCCTCGATGTTGCTCCACTTGAACTCAACAAGAGCAAAATCTGGTTTCCATCCCAGGATCTCGGACCCCACACGTGCAAAAGTGTCTCAGTATCTTCTCAGCTGCTGCCTTTTCTCCACAAATATCTCTGTTTATTGCAGCAAATTTCAGGACAAGTCAGACCAACAGAGTCTTTGTTACTAAATATCTGCGTGAATAAATGTTGATTTTAACAGTAGATGCTGCCAGAGATTAAAGCACTGCCAAAATCCTAGATCCTGATGTAAGCACCATGGATTTTAACCACTGAATTCAAGTCTTTGCCTTACCTGAGTAATTTTCTTCTCTCTAATTCTTCTCAATCAAACCAAATTTATGCTTTTAAACAGATATATATGTTATTTTCTACTGTAATTGAAAAACTAAAAACCAACAAAAGATCAACACTGAGGTCTGTGGTTGTGCTGCTGTGAAGTTGTAGCCAAAACCCAATGATGTGAAAGAACAGAGAAGCAGTTTTGGCTGGCAGACATCTTCCTTGGGAAACCTTTGCTAATGCACTGGTGATGGATTCAGCATGGTGCAGAGATTCACCAACCCTGACTGAATCAGCTAGGGCTTAATCTAAGCCATAGAATCAGGGTTGGAAAGGACCAGAAGGATCATCTAGTTCCAATTCTCTTGCCATGGGCAGGGACACACTACCCTAGATCAGGCTGCCCAGGCACATGAGCATACTTGATCCCTGCTATATTTAGAGTTAGAAGAATTTTAAACTGATGCTCAGTGAATTTCCATCTTTACTGCTTCACAGGTTCTAGGATAGCTCTAACAATTCAAGGTGATCAAGAAGCATAGAATGGTTTGGGTTGGAAGATACCTTGGAAGGTCATCTAGTCCAGCTTACCCCTGCAGCGAGAAGTAACATACACCAAGAGCATAGAATCACAGAATCATCCAGGTTGGAAGATATCTCCAATAACACCCAGTCCAACCTATCACCCAGCCCTATCCAGTCATCTAGACCATGGCACTAAAAGCCTCATCCAGTCTTTTCTTTAACACCTCCAGGGATGGTGACTCCACCACCTCCCTGGGCAGCCCATTCCAATGCCAATCACTCTCTCTGCCAACAACTTCCTCCTAACATCCAGCCTAGAATTCTCCCAGCACAATTTGAGGCTGTGTCCCCTTGTTCTATTGCTGGTTGCCTGGGAGAAGAGACCAACCCCCACCTGGCTACCACCCTACCTCCCTTCAGGTAGCTGTAGACAGCAATGAGGTCCCCCCTGAGCCTCCTCTTCTCCATACTATGTGACCTGGAATGGTTCCAGAGATGAGACAACCTGGGTCAGTGTTCCATCACCCTCCTTATAAGAAATGGTTTCCTTCTATCTAGTCTGCTCTTACTCACTTCTAGTTTAAAACCATCATCAGAAGGGAGCTCAAACTCTTGCACAAGGTTTTGCTTGCCTTAGCTTTTTCATTTAATGCATTGCCATTTAACAAACACTGGGACTGAAAACTGTGACTATTTTACTTCTCTTGTCTGACCAGCTCCAAAACAAATATATGTTTCCTATTTGGATTATTTTTTTGATCATCCTGAAACACCTCAAAACTGTTGGCACTGTTGGCTTGCAGTAATTGCAGTTTCCCGGTTCTGTGACAGAACTAAACCAAATTATTTCTGCTGGGAAAATAAACCAAACCAAAGCATCCAAAAGAAAAAGGTTCTGACAATGTTTCTTAATTCATTAAATCAAAGAGCATCACAGAATCACAGGGCACTGAAGGTTAGAAAGGATCTCTAGAGATCATCTAGTCCAACCTACATATTTCTTAACATCATGAAAACTCTCAACCTTATCATACAATCATAGATTAGTCGGGGCTGGGAGGGACCTCATCTAGCTCTAACTCCCCTGCCAAGGGTAGGGACACCTCATGCTAGATCAGGTTGCTCTCAACCTTACCCTGCCAAGCCCCCTTAGAAGACAGATCAAAGACAGAATGTCCACAGTGTCTGAAGTGTCTTCTCCAGATGTGCACCTCCCAAGCAAGACAGAAACCTGTGGATTGTTTATTCCACTTGTGCCCTAACCTGCATGTGTTCGGTCTGTGAACGGAACACTTAATTCTTCAGGGTAACAATTCAGGCATTTGAAAAGGTTTCCTAATAAGGTAAAATTCACTAATGAGCTACAGAAAAAAAAAAACATCATAAAATCCACTCTTTTTTAAAACTTGGAATTGCAGAAATGCAGAGTAAACAAATGCCAACATTTTTCCAAGTGTTATCAGATAGAGGCAGGGAAGAAGGAGATCACTCAGAGTTTGCATTACTTTTCCAGTTTAGGATCACAGGATGGTACTGAAAACCCTGAGGGGTTCAGTAAGAGGCAGTCAAGTTGTTTGCCCACTTTTGAGTTAGCAAATCCAGAAAAGCAAATGTGGTACAGGCAGCTGTAGGGGTTGGAAATCAAGAGACAGTCACTTACTCATCAAACCCCTGAACCATTCACAGGCTCACAGGATGTCAGGGGTTGGAATGGACCCAAAGAGATCATCAAATCCAATCCCCCTGCCAGAGCAGGACCATACAATCTACCTCAGATCACAGAGGAACACAGCCAGACAGGCCCTGAAAGGCTCCAGAGAAGGACACTCCACAACCTCTCTGGGGAGCCTGTGCCAGTGCTCTGGGACCCTTACAGGAAAGAAGTTCCCCCTTGTGTTGAGGTGGAAGCTCCTGTGCTGCAGCTTCCATCCATTGCTCCTTGTCCTAGCCCAGGGAGCAGCGAGCAGAGCCTGTCCTCCCCGATCCTGGCCCCCAGCCCTCAGATATTTATAGACATGTATTAAATCCCCTCTCAGTCTTCTCTTCTCCAGACTAAACAGCCCCAGGTCCTTCAACCTCTTGTCATCAGGCAGTGCTCCAGTCCCCTCATCATCCTTGTAGCACTCTGCTGGACCTTCTCCAGCAGATCTCTGTCCCTATTAAACAGGATAAAAAACCTGTTTGTAACAGTGAGGATCAATTACCTTTATTGCTACAAAAGACTTAATATTAAGCAAAAAGAAGCCTCTAAGAAAGCTGGGGAGGGACTTTCTGGGATGTGAGGTAGCGATAGGACTGGGAGGAATGGAACGAAGTTAGAGATGGGTAGATTCAGACTGGAGGTTAGGAAGAAGTTCTTCAGCATTAGGGTGGTGAGACCTGGAATGGGTTGCCCAGGGAGGTGATTGATGCCCCATCCCTGGAGGCATTTAAGTCCAGGCTGGATGAGGCTCTGGACAGCCTGATATAGTGTGAGGTGTCCCTACCCATGGCAGGGGGGTTGGAACTAGATGATCCTTGTGCTCCCTTCCAACCCTGACTGATCCTATGAAAAGAAATGACAAAAGCAGATGTAGCATCCATGGTGACCCTTTTGAATTTTCTTCCAGCCCCAAACTAAATCTCCAATCCTCCCCTCCCAGTGTCTCTGCCATCCAAGAGGGCTAAACACAAGCCTCTGGAAACCTCCAAACAGGCCTACTGCTTATATGTTTGTCCCAATAAAAACAGCTGCTGCACAACACAGGGCAGGAGGAGGAGGAAAGGAGAATGAGCTGGCCTTGCAGTGAGTTTGTAAAGAGAGAGCCGAGTTATGGGACTGAGTAATAATCTTCTAGTCCCAGAGTATTTTTAATCATATAATTCTCAACCTGGGACACTTCAGCATCTCCACATCCCTCTTGTAATGAGGTGCCCAAAACTGAACACAGTATTTGAGTCGTGGCCTCAAGGTGGTCTTGCTCTGGCAGGCAGGTTGGACTCAATCTCTGGAGGTCACTTTCCAACCCCTAACATCCTGTGGACAATTAACACTCAATATACTCAAAGACCTCATATCTCAGCTAAGGTCGTAAACATTGAACTAACTGAATATTTCCACTGCTTGCTTGCCCCCTACCTATCCTCAAGTTACAAAAATCAGCCAAGACTCCTTCTGAGTTACATGTCACACCGATGAAGAAGCCAGCTTCCAATTTGCAGCAGACAGAAAGCAAGGATGCTACGCTAAAAGAACAGTTATAGGCCATTTTTAAGAGCCAAACAGAAGATGACACACTTAAGTATCAGTACTGCCTCACTAAAGCCAGGTTGTCTCTTCACCTTACAGTATGCTATAAATTCTTAACATAGCTTTAGGTTATCCAGCTTTATTTAGCTGCAGACGAAAGGACTTTTACTATTGTGGATCAAGGCAACTGTCTCTGGAATTGATCTCATTAGCAAAGTTTCCATAGGAAAGAAGATTAAGGAAAGCAACTGATTTTCTTGACTTGCACTGGTATAACTGCGGCAGCCAAGCAATTCTGTCTTCCTTAGAGGCATTGGTTTCAGGTCACATTTCGAACTCCAGTTAAGTCCTCAAATAATTCTGAAGACAATCAAGGATAAGTGACCACTTTCCACTACAGCAAAGCAAACAGTCAGCATGGTCAAGAAGTAGCTTTTGGTGAATGCTGGGTTTGCTTGCTCTCCTTTGCTTCTTTTCTTTTCTTTATTTTTCTTCTTTTTCTGATTCTTCTTTTTCATCTTTTCCTTTATCCTTCGGTGGTTTGTTTTTTTTTCCTTTATTTTTCTTCTCTTTTTCCTTCTTTTTCCTTCTTTTCCTTTTTCCTTTTTTCTTTTTTCTTCTTTTCCTTCTTTTCCTTTCTTCCTTTTTCTTTTTTCTTTCTTTTCCTTCTTTTCCTTTCTTCCTTTTTCTTTTTTCTTTCTTTTCCTTGCTTCTTTTTTCTTTTTTCTTTTCCTTCTATTCCCTTCTTATTTTTTCTTTCTTTTCCTTCTATTCTTTTCTTTTTTCTTTTCCTTTCTTTTTTCTTTTTTTTCCTTTCTTTTCCTTCTTTTCTTTTTTTCTGTTTTCTTTTTTTTCTTTTCTTTTTTCCTTTTTTTCCTTCATTGTTTTCTTTNTTTTCTTTTCCTTTCTTTTTTTTTTCCTTTCTTTTCCTTTTTTTTTTCTGTTTTCTTTTTTCTTTTTCTTTTCCTTTTTTCCTTTTTTCCTTCTTTTTATTATTTTCTTTCTTTTTTTTTTTTTCTTCTTTTTCTTCTTTTTGTATCTTTTTCTTCCTCTTTCTCTTCCTCTTTCTCGTCTTTGTCTTTCTTTTTCTTCTCTTTTCCTTTTTTTTCTTCTTTTGTTCCTTTTTCTTCTTCTGTTTCTTCTTTTTCTTCTTTCTGTTTCTCTTTTTCTGTTTCTCTTTCTTTCTTTTTTTCCCTTTCTTTTCCTTCTTCTCTTTAATTTCCTTCTTTTTCTTTTTTTTCTTTGTTTTTCTTCTTTCTTTTTCTCTTCTTTCTGTTTCACTTTCCTTTTCTTTTCCTTTTTTCCTTCCTTTTTCTTCTTCTGTTTCTTCTTTTTCTTCTTTCTGTTTCTCTTTTTCTGTTTCTCTTTCTTTCTTTTTTTCCCTTTCTTTTCCTTCTTCTCTTTAATTTCCTTCTTTTTCTTTTTTTTCTTTTTTTTTTTTTTTTTTTTATTTCTTTTTCTTCTTTTTCTTTTCATTTTCTTCTTTTTTTTTTTTTTTACCTGTTCTTTATTTCCTTTTTTTTTGTTATTGTTTGATTTGTTTTGGTTTGGTTGTTTGGATTGGGGTTGGGTTTTTTTTAGGCTTTGTGTACAGTATTCAAAATGAAGACAACATTCTGGCTGTCTTTACTTGACTTTCTGCACACTCAACACTTCCAGTTTATGACCACAATCCAGTATGAACATCCAAAGGTAAAACTGACCTTGAAATTTGGCAAATGAAGCTTTTTTTTTTTTTTTCCACAAAAAAAAAAACCCTGCTTTAGATTTAATACATTTGGGATACTAAGGAATCACAGAATGCATAGGGTTGGGTGTTTGAAGGTCATTTTGTCCAGCTCTGCTAAAATGAGCAGAGACATTTCCAACCAGTCAAGTCTGACCTTGAATGCCTCCACGGATAGAGCCTCCATGACATATCTGAGCAACCTGTTCCATCAACTCACCACCCTCATTGTGAAGAACTTTCTTCTTCTTTGCCCTGCTCTACTTTAAAACTAAACTAACTGCACTAAAATCATAGAATCAACCAGGTTGGAAGAGACCTTCAAGCTCATCCAAGTCCAACCTAGCACCCAGCCCTGTCCAATCAACCAGACCATGGCACTAAGTGCCCCATTCAGGCTTTTCTCCAACACCTCCAGGGATGGCCATTAGCACAAGACTGGGATCACAAATTAACAAAATTAATCAGGTTGGAAGAGACCTTCAAGATCATCAAGTTCAACCTACTATCCAACACCATCTAATCACCTAAACCACAGCAGCCAGTGTCACATTCAGCCTCTTTTTCAGCACCTCCAGGGAC
>WAAF01015572.1:61204-87700 GCA_013400475.1 Tricholaema leucomelas | reverse complement strand
CTGAGGTCAGGCTGACAGATCTGGAATTTCCCAGGTTCTCCTTTCAGCCCTTCTTGTGGATGTGCACCACATTAGCAGCTTCCAGTCTTCAGGGACTTCTCCATGAGCCAGGACTTTTGACAAATGATGGAGAGCAGCTTGGCCAGCTCACCTGCAGCTCTCTGCACTGCTGTTTCAGTGCTAACCCACCAGAGGCTTTGGCAAGGTTTCCTCACTCAGGTGCTGGAGCACTTGATGGGGTTTTGTGCCTTCCTTCATGCTCTCCAAATGGAGCTTCTGCCTTGAGGGTAGATTCTTATTACAATAAAGACATAGACATGTTGGGACGTGCTCAGAGCAGGGACATGAGGATGATCAGAGGGCTGGAGCACCTCTCCTATGGAGACAGGCTGAGAGAGTTGAGGCTGTTCAGTTTGGAGAGGAGAAGGCTCCCAGGAGGCCTTGTTGTGGCCTTCCAGTATCAGAAGGGGCTACAAGAAAGCTGGGGAGGGTGTCAGGTAGTGACAGGAATGGGGGGGATGGATCCAAGCTCAAAGAGGGCAGATTTAGATTAGACGTTAGGAGGAAGTTCTTCACCATGAGAGTGGTGAGACCCTAGAACAGGTTGCCCAAAGAGGTGGTGGAAGTCTCAGCCCTGGAAGTTTTTAAGGCCAGACTGGATGTGGCTCTGGGCAGCCTGATCTAGTGAAAAGTGTCCCTGCCTATGGCAGGGGGGTTGGGACTTGGCGATCCTTGGGGACCCTTCCAACCCTGACAGTTCTATGGTTCTATGACTGCATCACTGGACAAGAGATGACAGAGCAGATGTGATCTTTATCGACCCCTGCAAGGTCTTTGACATGGTCCCCCACAACATCCTCCTCTCCAAGATGGAGAAATGTGAATCTGATGAGCGGACAGTTCAGTGGACAAGGAATTGGCTGGATGGTCGCATCCAGAGGGCAGTGCTCAATGGCTCTGAGTCCAGATGGAGAGCAGTGACAAGTGATGTCCCTCAGGGGGCATCCTGTGCTGTTTAATGTTCTGATCAGTGCCAGAGAGAGTGGGGTCGAGGGCACCATCAATAAGCCCACTGATGGCAGCAAGCTGAGTGGTGCTGTTGACGAGCCGGATGGACAGGATGGCATCCAGAAGGACCTGCACAGGCTGGACAGGTGAGCACAGGTGAACCTCATGGAGTTCAGCAAGACCAAATGCTGGCTCCTGTGCCAGAAGAACCCTCACTATCATTACAGGCTGGGGGAGGAGGCGATAGCAGCCCCAAGGAAAAGGACTTAGGAGAGCTGCTGGAGATGAGCAGCCAGTGTGGGCTCGCAGCCCAGAAAGCCATTCACATCCTGGGCTGCATCCAAAGCAGCGTGGCCACTGGGTCCAGAGAGGTGATTCTGCCACTGTGCTCTGGTGAGACCTCACCTGGAGTACTGTGCCCAGCTCTGGAGCCCTCAACACAGGAAGGACATGGACCTGATGGAGTGGTGCAGAGGAGAGCCATGAAAATGATCAGGGGGCTGGAGCACCTCTGCTAGAGGACAGGCTGAGGGAGCTGGGGGTGTTCAGCCCGGAGAAGAGGCTCCATGGAGACCTAAGCATTACCTTCCAGTACCTGAAGGGGGTCTGCAAGAAGGCTGGAGAGGGACAGTTTATGAAGGCCTGCAGTGACAGGACCAGGGGCAATGGTTTGAAATTAGAGGAGATTTAGATTGGCCATTAGGAAAAAGTTCTTTACAGTGAGGGTGGCTGAGCACTGGAACAGGTTGCCCACAGAGGTGGCTCGGGCCCCATGCCTGGAGATATTCAAGGTGAGGCTGATGGGAGTCTGAGCAACTTGATGTAGCTGAGGATGTCCCTGCTCATTGCAGGGTAGTTGGACTGGATGACCTTTGAAGGTCACTTCCAACCTAGGTGGGTCTATGTTTTTATTCTAGGTAGGTGTCTTTTGGTTAAAAAAAAAGGAGGAGGTAAGGACTGCCCTTGGCTAAGCAAGGGGAAGACAATCACACACAGCTCATTTCATCCTGTCAGCCTATGTGTGTCAAGCAAATGGCTGAGGAATGCTAGAAGACTTTGTCAGCATTGTTAGCAACCACTAACTGATAGCTGGCCAAATGCAGCATGTGCTAGCCCTAAGGAGGGCTAAGGACTTTCCCTCTGGAGGGAAAAGCACTCTTTTGGTTAGGCCAGCTGCTGTCTGACTGGGAAAACTTGACAGCTTAGTCCAACTGAATTATTAATCAAGTAGCTAATTTAGAGAGAGCTGCTTGCAAGAGACCACACAAAGATGCTAGAGCCTCTTGTACAGCAATGTGCCTGACGAGAGGGCAACGAGGAGTGAAGGCAGCTGTAAAATATCAGCAAACCAGTCCTGTGCTGAGCACTTCTTCATTAACATCCAGCACAGTTCTTCTTTCCCCTTGTGGGGGACTGTGGAACCTTGGTGGCTTCTGAGGTTTGTTTGGGAGGAATTTGGTAGATGTTTGCAGGAGCTTGGAGGAACAAGCAAGGGAAGGGAAAGGCAAGAGCGAGGAAAGTGAAAAGAAACCAAAATGTTGTTTTGGCTTTCTGTGACATGAACTAAACCAAAACCTTAATTGGCTAATTTGCTCAAGGGAATGAACCCTTGAGGTGCCAGCACAGAGCTTCCCAGGGACACCAAGGCCAGCATGGGGAAGGTGATCCCGTACATGTCAAGCAGAGGGAGGTCAGGGAGCTCAGCATCCATTCAAAGGCTCCCAATGCCTCCTGTGGAAGGGGATGAGGACCAGGAGCTGGCAGTCAGCCAGCAAATGCTTGTGGAAACCACTGTGAAGCAACAGTTGTAGAGAGAGTTCTCATCTGGGACAAGCCAAGAAATGATTTTGGATGGGGGTACCAAGTCCTGCTTTTCTTACCAAGAGGGATGAAAGGACTGGAAAAGAATCTGAAGCTAAAATGGAATATGAGAAGAGAGAGAGGATCTGAATGAGAAGACCTTTGTCCGGTAGGAGATCAAGGTATGCAGTGTGAAGAGATGGAAAATCTCTTGCCCTTGTCACAACATCCTCATCTACAGTGGGAATGGCGCAGGAATCGAAGGGCATCCCCTTAGGAACTGTGACAAGAGTCAGAACACTCTCGTGAACTGAATTTGGCTGATATGAACAGTGGGGAAGTGAAAACCTTTTGCTGGGTGCCTAAGGGAGAGGAAGAGAGGAGACAAGATATGAGGCAGGTGATGAAAGAGATGAAGGAGGGTAAAAATGTGCCCACGTTGGAGCTGGCAACAAGACTGCTCAGGGTTCTACTTTTCCCATTCTAGCGGCTGGGAAGTTTGTGGCAGAATTGATGGAAAAGCCTGCAAGAAAGAGAAGGAGACACCAGAAGCACTGTTTGGGTATAAGCTTTTTTCTTGTTTTCAGAACTGAAGCCGACACAGTTATCTATTGCCTACTATAGTCAGAATTACAGTTTTAATATCTGCATACAAAAGCTATGTAAAAATCATTTTCTTCCCCCAAATATACAAACTTTCTCTTTAGATAGTTTAAAACAGATGTGATCACAGATTTGTTTCTTTTGTAATATATTTTAGGCTGAAAAAATATTACCAATCTAGCATAACTCTTAACACTGTTTGCCAAAAATAAACCCGACGCCATCCAAGCTGCTTTGCCTTCTTTAGCGCGTGGTGTGTGATATTCGCCTTACCCTCAGGGCATGACACTGACACAAAGAAATACACCGGATCAGCAAACCCCCACGCTGCTGAGCAAGTAATGACTCCTCCCAGCCGCCAATGAGACACCCAGACCGCCCTTCTCTTCCCCACAATGATGGCTAATTTGATGTATTGACGAGCAAACTAAAATGGGAGAGAGGAGAGAAAGAAATGGCAGTATGACAGCCAGCTCATGCCCTGATGCTATCTTTACCAAGGTTAAATATGTCATTAAATAAAGTGTCTTTTCATTTGTTTTCTTTTTACATTGTGCTCAGTAATTGACATAACTTTAACCCACACCTGGGTGCTGATGTAGAGTTACCTCTGATTGTCTTGTGCATAAATAAGGTTAACTTTTAGAGAAGGTAAACTGTGCAACGGAGAGTCACAAACAACTTATTACCGGCACAATATTGCTTTCTGAAGGCGACGTCAGTCGATGTGGATACACACAAGTAATGCCTACTCTGCGTTTGCTAACATCTATACAACACAGTAGAACTTTGTGGTAAGGCCAAACCTTTTATTTTTTTTTTTGTGTTTTTTTTTCTTGGTTTTCCTTTTTTTTTTCTGGTTTTTTTTTTTTTTATTAGTTTATTTTAAAGCAAAAATATAGCATAGTAAAAAAAATGTGCTCAGACTGGTTTGAGTTTTTAAGTGGAAAATAAATCTCTGTCGCGCTAGAATAAAACTCTCTCTATAAAATTTAAATGTGGGTCACTTTGTTTCTTTATCAAAAAGAAATATCATCTGGCAATCGTTTCCAGAGCATCAGCATAAGAAGTCACACAAAGAAGTCCTGTTCCTTTGGGAAAAGGTAAATGCTGAACGCTTTCCATCGCTCTCACAGTGAGAGGAGTATGTTCCTTGGTTGTGGATTTTGATTCTGTCAATGAAAAAGGTTTAGCCTTAGGAATGCTGGCTACATCTCAAAACCATAAGACTGATGTTTGTAATTTGTGATTCATGCAGCAAGAAGTCAATATGACACATACAGATTCGAGTTCCATAGCACAGAAATACATCACTAGCGATGACATGCTCCACTCGTGATCCGCAGCCCTGTCTTGGCAGATGTAGGAGATAAATGGTCTTTCTGGACAGGTTCTTATCTCTCTTTCTGATGCATGCCTCTGCAGAAGCAAGCAGTCTGATCAAAGACGATTTTGGACCTTGCAGGTCTAACTCTGACAGCTATGTTTTGGCAGAATGTAAACAAAACCATTATCACACACTGCCTATGTCATTATAAACAGCACAGCTGAGCTGCGATTACGCACGAAACGGTCTCTAAATGCACCTGTTACTCAGGGCAAAACCAGGCGTGGCAACGACCAGGTTTGACAGGAACAATCTTCCGTGTAAGACCCACATGGAGATCACAAAGCAAACGGGAGAGTAATGTGGCACCATCACAGAATCACAGAGTCAGTCAGGGTTGGAAGGGACCACAAGGATCAGCCAGTTCCAACCCCCCTGCCATGCCCAGGGACACCCTACCCTAGAGCAGGCTGCCCACAGCCTCATCCAGCCTGGCCTTAAACACCTCCAGCCATGGGGCCTCAACCACCTCCCTGGGCAACCCATTTGCTCCTCACTCCGAATGCCAGTTAGTTAACTACAAAGGCAGCTGACTGCAGTACTGATGTCTGCCACTCAGATGGTAAATCCAGTGGCTCAACCTTACAATAGATTGAGACAATTAGTATGTAAAAACAAGTAAGTCTCAGAAGGATTAATGTCAGTATCCACTGGCAAGAGTCTGCGACAGCATCCTCATATGATTTAGTTTTGCTCTCACGTTGTACTAAGGGAGTCACACAAAGTAAGACTTGTTAGGAGATCAGAGGCCATTAGGTGTCAGTACATCAAACCTGTCTAAGAGCTTGGCCTCAGTGTTCAACTGAGGAACACTAATAATACCTCCTGTTAATCTGTACCACACTGCCACTTCATCTGACCAGCCAGAAAAGAATGCTGACACATGTCCTTTCTGCTCACAGCACTGCCAGACCTGGCAGAAGTTGGTTGCCTAATCTTAGGCACTTTGGTCCATCTGCAATCACTTAAGGAAGGAGGCCTGGTTTTCTGAACCCTGATTAAGCACAACTCCAGTCTGCATCAGCATCTTGGGAAGTCAGGCTACCAGCCTGGATGCTTAAATGCAGCTCATGTGCTTGAATTTGGACATCCACTTATGCAGGCTGTTTCAAACCTTTTAAACCTTTGTACCTCTCTGCAGTAGACCTTGGAGGACAAGTTCTTGTGTGAATTTTTACCACAGCCAGTATGCAAAGTGCTCATTTTCAGTGCTGCCTCAAACTGCAGGCCTGCCTGGGGCACTTCAAGGTCTTTCATTTCCTGCTGCTTCCCCAGGTCAACCCAGCAACTCTCATGTTTTTTTTCCTAACCTCTGAGCATTATTAATTTTCATTAATGCAGTCCTGGCACTCTCAAGGATTCAAAAGCCAGTTATGAGGGCCCAAATAGTTACAAGTTAGGTCACTGTCAGGTAATGTCTTCCCACCTAATGACCATTTAGGCTGTTGATTTTCTTTACAGCTCTAAGGATAAGAACTGCTGACCTAGTGACAGACTGACCCAACCTCTCAAGCATCAGCACAGCTCCAAGAACTGAAGATCTGACAAAGACATGAAGCATTATGGACCTTGTAGCAAGATCATTGTGAATATCACTAGGAGAAATGTAGTATCTTCTCTCCAGGGTCTCGCTGGTGCAGCACAATCAAAAGCTTGTACGTTAACTCAAGCTTACATTTAGCTAACGGGTGAGACACTTACACTGGCTTCAGGATTCCACACTCAGATCCGTGTCAGAACAAGACTCCAAAAGACACACACATCTCTCTTTCCTTTGCAAGCCATTCTGGGTATAGATGCAAGCAAGGCATTGGGTATCAGCTATCTATCACTCTTCACTGACTGTGGATGCTGCTCACCTGAGATTCTACGTGAGTACCTGTGGGTTCATCATATTGTCTGGCCTCCTCTTTTAAAAAGAAAGTTTCCAACTGCTTGTCCCCAAGAGACAGTGCTCCACAAGGAATTTGGATAGAGACTGATGTTAACGCTTATGCTTTGAGCTGGAGCAAACACAGGCCACCATAAATGTCCTTCAACTCCAGCAGACATTGAAATACAAATTCCCAGCAGTCTGTCTTCCTTGCTACCTGCAAAACAGCACTGAATCCCCCTTTGTGTTTTAATGTTCTCACAAAATCATGGGTAGAAACTGCTAAGTGATAACATCAGTGCTCCTAAGTCATCACAGGTGCATGTGGTATCAGAACAAGATTTCATATCCCTGAAAACATAGCCGACAGCACTCCAATGTTTATCAATGATGTAGGGAAAGAGCAGTGTAACCCTTGCCACACACATACTGTGTTCCACCTAAAAGACAGCATTTCCTGAGTATTGTGTTTTCATGAGGGGACAAACACATAGCATATGGGTTTAGATATGGGCCAGGAGCTTTGCAAGTCAACACATCCCCCCAACAACGCCCACTGACTTGCCAGGCAAGCGCATCAGTGAGTAGCAGAGGGAGAAGCTGGTACAAATGAATGCACAACAGGAAAGAATGCAAAAGGTGTGAACCAGGTCTCCGTTTCCCAGGAAGAACAGAGAATGTTTGTGATGTGTCATACAAATCCAGAGAATCAAGTTTATCAAACCCAGGAATGACATCCCAGAGAGGAACCTCTACCTACAATGCCCTCGTCACCAGCCTCTGACCATGGCAGACTGTGAGTGCTGACTTGCAGACCTCAGCAGCAGGCCATCCTGTCACTGCTCAGCTTGGCTCCTGCCAGCGCAGCCAGTGGGAATAAATGCAGTGAATCAAGAGAGAACCTGGTCCAATGAAACACATACTGACACCCAGGAGGGACAACCTGGCTGATCAACACACATAAACATACACATGCACACCAGAGGGGCGGAGGAGATAAAAATATGGACATATGTTTAAGACATCTGCTGAAGATCTGTAATTATATATATATAAAATTATATATATACGTGCATATAAACTTTATATATATATATAAAAAAACCAAAATGTCACTGCCAAGCAACACTATTTGCAGAACTGGGATAAAGCTGCTGTACAGTCTTGACTGCTGTTAATAACCCAGTTGGTTCTGTCCCACCCAAAAGTCACCCAGTATATTTTGTTCTCCTTGTCTTCACTCTGTGAGCATTTATATCCCTGAATAACTTGCTGTCCTGCCAGAGAGCCTCCTCCCTCAGAGGGGCAAACTCTCCACACACCTCAGAAAAAGCAGACCTCTCCACTCTCAGGCAGAGCATCTCAGAGGACCAAATTCCTCTGCTTACTCCACAGTGAAGTTACCTGGAGTTCAAACGCAGTAAGAACTGAAGGATCTTACTTTCTTATACACATGGAAAAAAAATGAGTCTGTCCCTTCCAACACTCTGCACTAAGTATGTGATTTATGGGCACAGTTAATCTGTAGCTGCTGGAGCACTCAGAAAATGATGGGATGATGATGATGAAGATCCTAGATCCTGTTACAAAAGAAGCAATCATGAAGATTAGGAATTTCTTCTCATTAACTGGTCACTTGTGCCCTGAAAAATGAGGTAATACTAGACAAGACTTGCCAGGATCAAACAACAATAGCTGTTTTAACTCGGAGGCAAATATGTTTTCTGCCACTATTCATTTCTGTCCCGTATTTTCCAAGCAGTTATGTGTGTGAGCTGGTGACATGCAAGTGCTGGTGAACGAGACTGGTCTGTCTGTATTTGCACTGTTAAGCTGTCGAAGCATTCACACTGAAGAACTGAGTAACAAAGGGCAATAATCACAAGTACCCGCATTAAAGGGACGTTTTCATCCACGTGTATACAACTGCCCCCAGCGACCCCCCAAGAAAACCCAAACAAAACCCCAACCCCGACTCAGGAAACAAGAAGAGCTGGTGAGAGGCGCTGGGCAATGGGGTGAAATGACAGCCAGTAGTGCCACAGGGGTGCGGAGAACCGCGCCAGTCTCTCTAATCTTCAAACACTTCCAAGAACAACGGAGGGAAGAGTTCCGTGGGGCACTCCACCTTCATGTGCAGGAAGCGGCTGGCATGGCAGGCTCCAATCATTCGCAGGTCTGTCACTTTCATCAGCAGTTTTGGCCAAAAGTGTGCAACGTGGTGTTTTCTGTAATTAATGTAGTGTTCAAATGCCAGGAGGAAACCCTCCTGGCACTTTTCTATCCTCTCGATGCAAACAAGGCCCGGGCGGTCTGCAGATAAAAAGAAGCAGAATTATTGGTACTACTTACTGTAAGAATTCTGATTGTAAACCAGGAAAGAAAGGAGGGAGACTGAGAATGTCTGGCTTTGGCACAAACAACTTCTTTGACTCTCAACATCTCACTTAGAATCATAGAATCAACCAGGTTGGAAGAGAGCTCCAAGCTCATCCAGGCCAACCTAGCACCCAGCCCTGGCCAATCAACCAGAACATGGCACTAAGTGCCCCAGCCAGGCTTTGCTTCAACACCTCCAGGGACAGCGACTCCACCACCTCCCTGGGCAGCCCATTCGAATGCCAATCACTCTCTCTGCCAACAACTACCTCCTAACATCCAGCCTAGACCTCCCCCGGCACAACTTGAGACTGTGTCCCCTTGTTCTGTTGCTGCTTGCCTGGCAGAAGAGCCCAACCCCACCTGGCTACAGCCTCCCTTCAGTTAGTTGTAGACAGCAATGAGGTCTGCCCTGAGCCTCCTCTTCTGCAGGCTGCACACCCCCAGCTCCCTCAGCCTCTCCTCACAGGGCTGTGCTCCAGGCCCCTCCCCAGCCTTGCTGCCCTTCTCTGGCCACAGCACTCAAGGTATGGCCTGAGCAGTGCTGAGCACAAGGGCAGAATAACCTCCCTTGTCCTGCTGCCCACACTGCTCCTGAGCACTCCCAGGTCCCTCTCTGCCTGGCTGCTCTCAGCCACTCTGTCCCCAGCCTGTAGTGCTGCTTGGGGTTGTTTTGGCCAAAGTGTAGGACCCTGCACTTGGCCTGCTTCAATCTCATCCCACTGGCCTCTGCCCACCCATCCAGCCTGTCTGCGTCCCTTCGAGGGCTCTCCCAGTTAAAACAAGGAGATAATCCTTCCTTTCTTCATCTTTGCCTGCTCTGCCCATTTAGAATAGAGCTGTTTGGGAAATGTTCCCTTAGAGTGACTAGAGCAAGGAATCTCAGCTAAGGCTTGTATCTGTATCTTTCTGTAAAAACAACTACTAAAGAACCAGGAAAATGTCCTTGCCAGGTATGCAAATCACAGTTCTTCCCTCTATCTCTACGGTCTGATGAATGCTTTGAACCACAGGTGAGAATTGCTGTGGAACACCAAGGAACAATGAAGGCCAATAATTTTGGCTGATCGTCTCAACTGGCACTCAGATGGGTGCTGGGAAAGATCCTTTCACAAGTCACTCTTCAGGAGACACTTCTGGGAAAGTAGGTCATCTGCACTGCTTTCTGAAACATTTATTGACATATCACTGTGTAGGCAACTAAAAAGAAATCAAAACGGGGAGGTCAGATGCTGTGTGGCAATTAACATGGAAACCTTTCAGTCTCAGACGCAGTTAATGCCTGTAAATCACTGTTTGTGTACTGTTATTCAGTGCTCAGTCTTCAAAGTGGTCTTAAAACAAAGTCAGGCCAAATCTGCTGCTGCTCAAGAATGGCACTTCCTACTTGGCCTGGCACAATCAGTGGAAGCATATTTGGAAACCTACTCTATTTGAGGTTAGAAACTTTGGAAGTCACATGAAATGGTATGTGCTGCTGCTGTATCATGCCACTAACAGACCAGCTCCAAATGGTCCCAGTCCAGGGAAACAGCACAGCTCTCAAAAGCCCCTTAGCAAGCAGTGGTGCTGGTCAGTAGGAAAACAACAAACAACATTAGCAGGTGAAACTAAGCACATGAGACCGATGGAAACTGTACCCTCCTGCTCAGTGCATGACATTACTTAGAGGAAGAGGGAACTTGGTTGTATGGGCAACTGTTGCTAAGTTATTAGTTTGTCATTCAAAGCAAGCTGGCTCGGAACCAGATCTGATTTCTTTCTAATGACCCTCTCTGCTTCCTCTCAAAGTACTGAACTGTGAAAGCGTGTTAGCAAAGCCATATTTATGGTTGTCTCTCTGGACAATCTGCATTTTTTCCCCCAAGTGCCCCAAACTAAATCTAACCTGCACTGGGATTTTGAGAGGGAATTTCTCCCCCATTAGTCAGCACTACAAGGTCTAACACATCCTGTTTCTTTCAGAGAGAGGCTTGTGACACACTAAATAGTTTCAAACCGGTTGGGGTCCCAATATATTTCTGTTCTCACCTGACGACATGAGCAGGACAGCCTGAAGCAGGGCAACCTCGGTGTCATCCAGGTTAAATGAAGATAGAGACATGCCCAAGTCAAAAATGGCATCAGACACCACGCCGAGACCCCCGTTCTTCAGCTGGCCCCTGGTCACCGCCATCTCCCCATTTAGCGTTAAAGTCTCGCTCTCGGGATCATAGCGAACCGCTGCTCGGAGGGACATTATCTCCATGCAGCAGCCTTTCAGAAGGATGATCTGATCTTCACATGGCAGCTGCAAAAATCATAAATGGCTCAGGAACAGTATAACCAGGGTGACAACACATCAGCAGAGTGTCTTCTCTAACAAGTCTTTACAGAATTGCAGGCATCGAGACCGTTTTGAGACTGTCACTAAATGAACAGCCAAGGCCATGCATAAGGAAAACCAACTAATTTCTACTTGGCATGACAGGAGGCCAAATTCTATCCATTTCTGGTTCACATTGGCTTGTAATATTTACCTGATTTGCAACTGAAAATGAAAAAACACCCCACCAACTCCAGGTTTACACAGCAACTGTACACCTGCAAAGCAAGCACTGTGATTTGGTGCAACACAATGCAGAAGGGATGCCAGTCACCTAATGCAAGTGGAAAGCAGTTCCCTGTTAAAGAAGAGTTTTAATCACAAAACTAGGCAGTCAGCTGAATCGTTTTTCAGCAATGCCAGCTTCAGGTGTGAAGTGTTTGATACACAGGAAAAATGACTGATCCTGTTCAAGGCTTTTTTCTCTGCAGGTTGCACTGAGCTCATCATCAGCACGAGCACAGTTGCAGTCTGTTACTCAACAACATCACTGTTTGGCTGCTGAGACAAACAGAAATAAAGGCAAAGACATGGCAAAGCAAAAGAGGTATCAGAATAGGCAACTGCACAGAAAAAGGTGACATGAAAGGGAGAAGGGAGAGCAAAAGAAATTAAGAATAAAAAAGACAAAAGAGAAGGGAAAAGCAAAAGCCTGATAAAAGTAGGGAAGATACATTGTGATGCTTAAGCTATTTCATTAGTGAGCCATTAAACCAGTGAGAAATCCTCTTCCTACTTCAACCTTCTTAAAGCTTCTTTATGGTAGTGGTGACCTGGATGTGCCTGGCCTTCACTTGCTCTCCTAACTCCAAAGCACACGTGGCACACCTGTTTCACGACGCCAGGCATCAGGTCTTATCTGCTGGTAGCACCAGCCATGAAAGGCAGCAGGCTCAAACATTTCTGCCCCAAACTATGCAGGTTTCAATGTTACCTATGCTCACCACTAGCATTTCTCCTAGAGCATATTCCAGGAGAGAGGCCAATGAGTGTGACTGATCATGCCACATGTTGCCTTCCCTTCTCTCTCTGCAGAGAGAAAAAGCAAAAGGCAGGAACCTCAGTGGCTCACCTAAGCAGGACATACTGGTAGCCAGCATAGGTAATGCATCACCATGGAACTGAGGTGACCTATCTCAGAAGGGTATTTACACAGCTTCACCCAACACAGAATCACTGTTGCCTGTCACACTTACAACTCACACTCATGTCAAACTGATTAAAAGCTCCTCAGTCTTCATCTTCTAAGCAGAAAAAAAGGCAAGAAGGAAACAGTGTCAAAAATGCTGAGAAATAAATTAAGGTTTTCTTTTACTTTGATTACTCCAGAATTAGATTCTTGCTTTGAGGCATGGGCCAATGCAGACTAAACTGGACACTCACAGTGCTTTTCCAATGTGTCCAAAGAAGAGGGGAAGAAGTATCTGAACTGTAAGTGGCCACAGACGTCCCTTGCCATGCCTCTCCTTCACACAGATTTACCACACTCTCAGCCTGAGTCTCTGTGGAAACGAAGAACTGAGATGATGTACTTCACTCTGCCATCAGTCTCTGCCGTACACACGTGTCAGGTTTACAGAGTGGCTTAGCTGTAAAGAAAGTCTGTCCTAGCTGAGCTGCATAATCTACAGAGGTTGTGCCCAAGGTTGTCTCGATCATCCATGCTTGCTGCCAGGCTCTGACACAAGTGGGCTCAAAGCAGCTAGGAGAGGTAGATGTCAGATGAGCACTGCAGGCTGTGTGTGACTGGCAAAGCTTTGTAACTTAAAAAGACTAGCTTGGTATGTCACTGCAGCTTCCCACTGACAAACATCACACCAGAGAAGACACTGAATGCTGCAGAAGCTTCTTGATCCACAGACACATTCCTTGTATTCTAAAATCATTATGCTTGGCCACTATTTCGTGCTTGCTTGGATGACAGAGCCAATGCTGAGCTTAGCCAGGCAGAACTATTTACACTCTATCAGCTCTAGAAACACCTCTTCTCATTCTGGAGATGGACAGAGGACATAAACAGCTCACCCTGACTGACTATAGAGAAAAGCTGCCAGACAGGGAAAAAAAAAGAGCAAAACGCTATGGCTGCCTTAAACTTTCTACCTGACCGATGTTTTGTTTCGGAGGACACTGTCCCTGAGTTAGAGAGCCTAAGGAACACACTAATGACAGCCACTCCCATTTAAAATGTCATTCACCTGCCACCAGTGGAGCCAAGTGCCGCTCTGCAGTGTGGATGAGCAGACAGGCGTCTTTCCATAGCTAGATTCGTGGTATTTCCCTCTTGAAACTCCCATGTCTCACAAGACTTAAAACTACTAAAATAGTTAAGATTCTTAAGACTGAAATATAATGTCAAGTTGCTGTTCTGATGATGTTCTAAAAGTTAGGATCAAAGTAGCATCAGACATTGCATCTGGTCCCTTGAGAAAAGGATTCCTTGGTGTAAACGAGACCAGCCTAGGGCCTTCATATTCCCAATGTGTAATCTCATCATTTTAGTTTATTTACTGTATATTTTACAGGTCAGTATCCACCTGGAATGGCAATCCATTGCTTTTGCAGGCTTTTTCGTGCACAACCTCCCTGTTCAGAAGCAGCATGCCTAGGGAACACCACCAGGCAAATGCCACTCCTGCACAGGGCTGCTTTCCTGAATTGGAAGGATTTGTTACTGCGTGTACCCAACTTCACAACTCTGTACTTGCCAAGGAGTGCTGGAATATCTGATCAACATCTCAGAGACTCTTCTAGACAGTCTGGTTTTGTTCATTTGTTTTGTTCAAGACCACATCTAAAGGCACATTTGAGTTCCTAACGAACCGCAATGACTTCTACACGAACAAAAATCATCATTTCAGTAATCAAAGGAAGTCTGTGAGGATCCAAATGGTTCCAGTCCTACCTATTTTGACTATCTTCAGTTCTTCTGCTTTTAATGTACATTTTTCATGTATTTAATTTTAATTCCAGGAGTATTTTGGATAGATTTGACCAAAAGGCATGTAACCCAGGAGTGCAAAGAAGTCATCTTACCTCACAAAACATAGGCAACTTTTTGGCAAAATCCACCACTCTTGTAATCGCTGGTGTGATAATCTTTGTAAACTGGCTGAAGGCTTCTAAATCCACTTTGCCACCTTCTGGAGCATTAACTATTGGTGCCTGCCCAATATCTTCTGGCTGAGGGCGCAAACAAAGAGATTTAAAGAACATATTTTACACTCCAGATAGTCCTGTTGGCGATGGAAGAGCTGATGGAACAAAAGAGGAGGCTATTCACTCTGCAAGTAATGGCCACTGCACCCCAAAATGGGATCTGCTTGCAAAGCCTTTGTGAAACAGATGACTGCACAGAGGAACAGGTGACTGGCAGGCTGCTGCCCATCCTGTCTGAGCAGCCGCATTTCTGTGCACATGCAGCTTCTTCCTCATGCCTCTATCAGTATCTTCTGGGTTCAGCATATGCATTTTTGCTTAAAAATAGAGACATGTTCTTGTTTCTTATGGCTGCTGAGTACTCTCAAGTTTCCCTACAACCTAAGGGAGCTGAGGTAACATGTTACCCATGAGAAGATGCTGTGGCCTTTGCAGAACTGGGCTCTCTCACCTATTGGACATTGTGCAATCCTCCCCAGAACAGACCGACTGGTATCACAGACCTCCAGGCAACTGCCAAGGCTCACTGCCAAAACTAGGCTAAAACAACTGAGGGCTAAGAATGGGCTAACACAAACTCAGTCTGCATAAACTGACTGGAGTTTAAACTGGCCTGTGTAAAATTTTGGTTGAAAACAACCTTCTGTGTGACTTCTCCAAAACAGTAATAAGAGTCACATTTTGTGACCTTCTGTGTTGACTTCTCCAAAACACAAAAAAGAGTCATATTTTGAAGATTTCCATACAAATATGCAATGAAAGAGTTTCAAGCAGAATCTGCAATGAGTGGTTTTACATTCCAACTGCACTTCAACTTGTTGGTCTGATTTTATGACAGCTCATCAATGTTACCATGTATTTTTAAAACAAGCACATGGAAGCTGTTCCATTTGCTGAGTGTGGCTTTGCAGTTGTGGAAGACCTGCCAACTGGCATGCAGAGGTTCCATTTTGTTAACATTAGAGAGTCAAAAAATGGGTAAACTCCAGAGAATAAGGCCCTTAATACTGATAGATTTAATGATATTTAGATAAGGGCATTTAAACAGGGGAGGTGCTAAAAGCACATTATACAAGATCCTTCCACAGCTCTAGATCCAAATGTAACTTCTATCAAGAGCAATCAGCACACATGTTAGTAAAGCAAGCCAATAAAAAGCACCAGTTGTAAAGGAACAACAAAGAGGACTGAGCCCAATTATCTGATGGTTCCTGCTGAAGAAAAAAAAGCCAAATAATCCCACTTCTAGGCAACTTCCCTTCCTGAATCTTGGGCAGTTAAATCACATTGCCTGCTCATGATAAACAACCTTCATCACTTCCAAGCAAGGAGCCTAAACTCTTAAATCCATGCTAATGTTAGGGGAAAACAAACCAGACAAGAACACAGCATTTTCCTGGGGAAAGCCAAAGAAGTGAGGATTACCAGCTAAAGGCAGTGAAGGCACCAGAATGCTACTGCCATCTAGCTCACCTCAACAGGTAATGTGGTCCAGACCTCAAACGACCTCCTGCTGTTTAGGAACCAGCCTCAGCTTCCTGAGGATAGAACCACAGCTCCTGGAGCATGTGGTCAGCTCTTGCTCCTCAATAGCTTGTGGCAGGGGCTTCCATAGTTCTCTGCCTGGTGCTGGCATGCCATCCTGGACTCTTCCCTTCAGGGCTGACTGCAAGGTGTCAATGAGCTTCCTGTACCTGCCTTGAAACCACTGGGCCTGCAAAGAATCAGGAGGCTCTGCAGCAAGAACTGCATGGAGAACAACTAACTGTGGTAGTCACAGCTGGCTTCTGATCTGCCCATTACAGCTACCACTCCTGCCTCTGCCCCAGCCACCCTCTCTGAAAAACGCCCTGCTGTTACATCACTTCAGCCCCTGCCTCAGGCACCCCTCTGCTAAGACAGTCTCCAGAGCCTGAAGTCCCTCACTGACCACCCTTCACACGGCACAGTCCCTACCGGCTTTCTGCTCACGTTCTCCCTCCCAGCTCAAAGCCCAAGCGCAAAGCAGACGATACTGCCAGAGCAGCACTCCTGCCTACGTAGCCAAACAGACAGTCTGTTGCAGCTGCTAACACTGCCCCCACAAACCTTGCCGTGCAGCACCACAGGACAGTGCTCTCCTGCTTCCTCCTGTGGCTCACTGACCGCATGCTACTACAAGCATGCAGCCATCCACGTAGAAATGGAGACAGTGGAATGAACAAAACATCACAGAAGGGATCAGCTGGTTTCAATACTTGATTTCTCTTAGCAGATTAACAGTGGGTCAAGATTCCCATGGGGAAACAGGAAAACAGGAGCCTAGGCTTACAAAAGGAGTATTCTTTACGTGACTTAGCACAGTCAGACTGTTGAAGAGCCCTGTGCATGCAGGCTACTATCTCTTCTGTGCTGTACACACATTCTGCATGATGCACTTCATTCCCTCAAAAATCCATTTAGAACAATCAAGTGAATCCTTTCTTAAGGCTGAGCATCACAAATCACCAGTTATGTTCTGATCCTTAGGTATAGTGGGAAACTTAAGTTGTCCTGTAGTCTTCCAGTCCCAGTGTGTACATAGCATCCTGCTTCCACCTTTTGCTTTGCCAAATTTATCTTATTTAACATGTTCACTTTAGCACAAGGAGGCAAACATAATGAGTTGTCAATAAAAAATGTCAGCTTGCACCTAAAGTTTAATACTCTTCTAACAATTACAATAAAGAATCACAGAATCAACCAGGTTGGAAGAGACCTCCAAGCTCATCCAGGCCAACCTAGCACCCAGCCCTAGCCAATCAACCAGACCATGGACTCCACCACCTCCCTGGGCAGCCCATTCCAATGCCAATCACTCTCTCTGCCAACAACTTCCTCCTAACATCCAGCCTAGACCTCCCCTGCCACATCTGGAGACTGTGTCCCCTTGTTCTATTGCTGGGTGTCTGGCAGAAGAGAGCAACCCCACCTGGCTACAACTTCCCTTCAGGCAGTTGTAGACAGCAATGAGGTCTGCCCTGAGCCTCCTCTTCTGCAGGCTGCACACCCCCAGCTCCCTCAGCCTCTCCTCACAGGGCTGTGCTCCAGGCCCCTCACCAGCTTTGTCACCCTTCTCTGGACACCTTCCAGTACCTCAGCATCTTTCTTGAATCGAGGAGCCCAGAACTGGACACAGCACTCAAGGTGTGGCCTGACTGGTGCTGAGTAGAGGGGCAGAATAACCTCCCTTGTCCTGCTGGCCACACGGCTCCTGAGCCAGGCCAGGATGCCATTGGCTCTCCTGGCCAATATGTTGTATGAGTCTCTAATAAAGACAACCATCCCTAGGTGTATTGAAAAAAAAGGTATGTATTGTGGACTGCTACTGTCAGGAGTGAAACAGTTATTCTACATTTTTCTTATCACAGCACAGTAAAAGCATCCAGCTGGGATGGTTAAACACTGAGCTACAGGCAAGGATAAGCAAATTGTTAACTGTAACAATCTTCACACATGCCAACAGAGTGCTGATATACCCTTTTTTGGGAGCTGTGATGTTGGGAAGGGGCTTCAGACAAGAGAAGGGAGCCTGGCTCCAGAAGCAGTGTAAAAGGCTGCAACTTTACCAGAAATTTCCTTTTCTGTTTCCAGTGGCTTCCCTGTGCATTGGTGGCCATGTGTGCTTCAGTAACAATTTTTATGAGCTCCCATTCCTCATCTGTTGGCTCCGGTTTGTGCCCAATGGTTTTCTGCAGCTCTTCCCGACGTCTCTTCTCTCGGTTTTCCTCTATCAGTTTTCTCTTTGCCAACCTCTTGCTGTCATCCAACACCACTAGCAGGGGGAAAAGCACACAAAAATGGCTCTCAATGCTGTTTGCATTTTGGTCTTTTCTATGCCTGTAGTCTTTTTCTGTGCTGTATCACAGAATCACAGAACATTAGGGAAGGAACCTCCAGAGATCACTGAGTAATCAGTAAAGTACTTTGGCAAGCCTCATAGCTGATACAGTTCTTACTTCCGCCTCCAAGCTTTATTCTCTTAGAAGCCTGCATGGCAAAGACAGACTTATGATTCTGGTAACATTTTGTACACTGCTGCTGCCTTCAGTGCCTTCTACTATCAATAAAACCAGCATGTTAAGAGTCTGTGAGCCTCATGCCAAGTGCTCCCACAGTGGGCTTGGAATACATGTCAGAAGAGACGCACTTTCTTTGTTTTCCAAGTAGTATCACACACTCACTGCTCTGAACTATGTAGCCAGCAGAAGGTAATGTGAATGTAAGATGGGCGCAGTACTCCACAGGAGCCTGTTGCATGACACGATCAGAAATCCTTTACCACCTCTTTCCTTAAGCCCTAACAAATGGTGATGTTCTGTAGCGTTCCTCTAGAGCCCCACTGCTTCCAGTGATATGAGAAACAAAGCCTCAGGGCTGCACACCTCTGACCACCTGTGATCCCATTTTCCATGCCAACAGGAATAGGCTGTCCAAACAGAATGGCCTGCCTTAGCAGATGAGGACTGTTGTGATCCACAACAGGCGGCTGGCCGAAGCAGCAGAACACCCTTCTGTTCACACGTGTGGGAGGAAGCCGTGTCGAGGCGGAGGACAGCTGGCCTGTCTGCCACGCTCCCTGACAGCTCCTTTGGCACCCACGCAGGCGCAGCATACAGAGGCCACAGCAGCTTTCTGTTAAGGGCACCTCTTGGTGCCACTGGTCAGAATGGCACTCTTGGTCAGAATGAGGCTCAAGGGAACTTCTCACTCTGTACAGCTGCTACCTGGCTGATGTTCACCACTGCCTGCTGCATCAGGCTGGACTGGAGGTGAACTTGTGACCCAGCCCCTCTTCTGAAGCTAAACTGAAATTCTGTCCTTTCTTCTGTTTCCCTCTAGAGAGTTACACATTACATAAGCAATGAAAAACACCAAGTGAGAATATTTTCCTGTGGTTTATTTGGCCTTGTTTTCCTCCCATTCTCTTGCAGAAGATTACACTGGCAACAACTGACTACCTCCCACTTCAATTAACTGAAGTTATCCGTGTAAATCCCTGTGCAACAACAGAGAAAGAAGATTCTTAAGGGTTAATCTTACAGCCATATTTTTTAGTTCTTTAGAATAAGAGTAGAATTCTTTGCAGTAGATAACTTCTTCAGGGCTAAAAATAAAACAAACAACTGCAGGATGACTCATGCAATGACATTCAATTTCCCATCCTCCAGAATTTTCTAAACAAGGTTATGTTTTTCTCAAGTAAAGTGTCCATCTAGATGCATCTCTCCCTCCCCTCTGACAAAGAGGGAACATTCCTACTATTATTCAGCCAGGTAAGGCCAGGAGAAGGTGCAGTCTGGTGAAGGGTGAACAAAAAAATTACAGCCCTATGACAGTGAAGTGATGCAGTTAAGTACAATACCCTGGTACAACTTATTAAAACAACAAAAAAGTGCTGGCCACTCTGCTCTGTTTAGCAATCTTCACCAATCAACATGCTTTAAGCAAATGCAGACATGAAAAAAAGCAGGAACAGCAGAAAAATATACTTACAATCTGTTGCCATGCCAACAAAGATGCATTTTTTGAAGCGGCATTCCTGGCACTGATTCCTCGTTACTTTGTCTATCACACATTTTCCTTCATATTTACAGGAGTAGGTTGGGTGGAGATTTTTCTGAATGGTTCTTCTAAAAAAACCCTGAGGACAATAAGCATTAGCATTAGGCATTATTGTTTCAAACTGAGGGCACCTCCTGTTGGCTAGGAATGTACCCAGATATGCAAGACAACATAATTCATGAAGCTTCTGAAGACCAAAAGAACAAAGCAGTTTTAGAGTGTATGGCATTTCTGTTCTGAGTTTCCTGAAACATCTCCTTCCTGAAAATTAAAATCATATAGACATCTTAGGTAAGTAAAGGCCCAAGGCATGGTGCCTCGAGGGCAAGTACCATAGAATTGTAGAATCAACCAGGTTGGAAGAGACCTCCAACATCATCCAGCCCAACCTAGCATCCATCCCTGACCAATCAACCAGACCATGGCACTAAGTGCCCCAGCCAGGCTTGGCTTCAACAACTCCAGGGACAGCAACTCCACCACCTCCCTGGGCAGCCCATTCCAATGCCAATCACTCTCTCTACCAACAACTTCCTCCTAACATCCAGCCTAGACCTCCCCTGGCACAACTTGAGACTGTGTGCCCTTGTTCTGTTGCTGGTTGCCTGCCAGAAGAGCCCAACCCCACCTGGCTACAGCCTCCCTTCAGGTAGTTGTAGACAGCAATGAGCTCTGCCCTGAGCCTCCTCTTCTGCAGGCTGCACACCCCCAGCTCCCTCAGCCTCTCCTCACAGGGCTGTGTTCCAGGCCCCTCACCAGCTTCATCACCCTTCTCTGGACACCTTCCAGCACCTCAACATCTCTCTTGAATTGAGGAGCCCAGAACTGGACACTGCACTCAAGGGGTGGCCTGAGCAGTGCTGAGCACAGGGGCAGAAGAACCTCCCTTGTCCTGCTGCCCACACTGCTCCTGAGCCAGCCCAGGATGCCATTGGCTCTGCTGCCCACCTGGGCACTGCTGCCTCATCTTCAGCTACTCTCTACCAGCACCCCCAGGTCTCTACATGTTTTCTTGAAGTCATATGCTTCTGTCTGTCATTTTTGTTCAGTTTGTAGTACATTTTATTTTGAGTGCCTGTCTGTATTACACCACCATTCTGAGAGGTATTTAGAGGCATATACATACCTCTAATTATGGAGCAGCTTCTGCCAATAGTAAGAATGATGAATGCAATACTAAAGGATCAAGAACAGTTCTACTCCTTTCTTTCCATCAAAACCATCCAACCAAATTTGGGTAAGACTAAGAATTTTGCAAACACTACTGTACTTTGTTTCCAAATCTACAATCTTTCCAAAGTTTTTGAATTATCTGTATTTCTGAAAGGAGGGCTTGATTTCTTCAAAACAACCCCCCATGCAAGTCCTGTCTATCTCTTTATCTATTGATTTATCCTGACCTACACTACCAGTTGCAAAACAGGTATTAGGTCAGATCCCAAGCTCATGAGAACTAACATTCCATAGGCCTCGGGCTTAGGAAAATAGATCAGAATCAACTTATCTCTGAGGGAGAGGTCTAGGCTGGATGTTAGGAGGAAGTTGTTGGCAGAGAGAGTGATTGGCATTGGAATGGGCTGCCCAGGGAGGTGGTGGAGCCACTGTCCCTGGAGGTGTTGAAGCCAAGCCTGGATGAGGCACTTAGTGCCATGGTCTGGTTGATTGGCCAGGGCTGGGTGCTCGGTTGGGCTGGATGAGCTCAGAGGTCTCTTCCACCCTGGATGATTCAATGATTACAGACTTAATTCTGATACTAATTTCAACATGACTTTTCTCATTGACTTCTAGAAGAGCTGGATAAGCTTCCTGAGGCTGAATGATACTGACAAGACAGGTTGTAAAGCAAGACATTTATACCACCTTATTTCAAGTTTCATCATTGTTTGAGATTGTCTACATTCAGCAGTGCAGCCTGGAACTACCCTAACAGAGAAAACACGCTGGGACCTTGGTGCTGTTTGAGTGAGGCCACTGAGAATTGCTCTGGTTCCAAAGAAAACAGTGGTAAAATTCAAGGGAGGTTTTGCCTAATGCATAGCCTCTCCCTCTGGGATTTTGTCTTCACTTCTCTAGGCAAAAAGTCTACTTTTAATGATGTTAATTACTACCCGGTAAAATCCAATAGCCCTGGGCAATTTATGTTAACACAGCCTTTTAAGTCTATTTTGCTTGGTGCTCCCAACTCCAGAGATAACAGAAAGCCTTGTCCTCATTATTGACTCAGCTCTAAACACTTCCTTCCTTAATGACAAGACCTGAAATCTCAATGAAATGGAGTTACATAAAGCACCTGTGAGCCTTTGCAAGACTGAGACCTGTTGAGTTGAGCCAAAACCCAGGCCATCACAGGCAAGATGTCTTTTATGTGGGGTTTGGATCAGGCCTCAAATGCTCATCTACCCAGCAACTGGCTCTGGATTCACCCTCAACCCTGTGATGAATTCCTAGAGACAGGACCTTTTCCTTTTCTCCGTGAAGATCAAAGATGGCTCTGGACAGCCATGACCACAGTAATCTCTGGTCATGGCAACAGATCAAAAAATCTCTGATGAGTCTCAGGAAGTGGCACTAAACTTCCCTTTTCCAAACCTTGCATGGGACTTCCTAAAGCTCTGTGTTTGCAGCAGCAAGGCTCCTGCTACCTGTGTTGGGGATCCATCTTCCCATTTCTTTGCATTTCTCCGACTCTCGGAGAGTACTCTCTGACCACCTCTAAACACAATGTGAGAAGGAAGTTTCTCTCTGTAATTCATGCAAACATTTAATCACAGTACTGTCAATGTCATTAATAAAAGAAAGCACATCTTACTGTAAGGCAGCTACTGTTTTCCTGAATTCCTTAAATTCCTTACAATTTGCTCTTCAGAGGGCATGTGTGAGGATGTTTTGTTCATGGAAGCATTTGCCAAAGCAAATTTTTGGCTATCAGGCTGATGAATGATTTTCCCCACTCTGGTGAGACCCCACCTGGAGTACTGCATCCAGTTCTGGAGCCCCCATTACAAGAAGGATGTGGATGTGCTGGAATGTGGCCAGAGAAGAGCCAGGAGGATGCTCAGAGGGCTGCAGCAGCTCTGCTGTGAGGACAGACTGAAAGAGTTGGGGCTGTTCAGTCTGCAGAAGAGGAGGCTCCCAGGTGACCTTCTTGTGGCCTTAAAGGATCTGAAGGGGGCTACAAAAAAGCTGGGGAGGGACTTTTTAGGCTATCAGGGAGAGACAGGACTGGGGGGAATGGAGCAAAGCTGGAGGTGGGGAGAGTCGGACTGGATGTGAGAAGGAAGCTGTTCATCCTGAGAGTGGTGAGAGGCTGGAATGGGTTGCCCAGGGAGGTGAATGAGGCCCCATACCTGCAGGTGTTTAAGGCCAGGCTGGATGAGGCTGTGGCCAGCCTGATCTAGGGCAGGGTGTCCCTGGGCATGGCAGGGGGCTTGTAACTAGATGATCTTTGTGGTCCCTTCCAACCCTGACTGATTCTATGATTCTATGAATGTTGTTAGAAAACTAAAGTGATTTTGAAAGGAAGCAACTAGCACATGTCAAGTTCATTGACAGCTGATTACATACAACTTCATGGACAATCAAACAACTTGAAATCTGTGTGCAGATCTTCCAAAGCATGAGCTGAAATTGTCCACACAAAAAACTAATCCTGTGCAATGGATACATTTGCAAGAACAAAGCAAAACAAAAACCTCTGTGCCAGCTGACAACAAATCTAAGGAAGAAATGAGTTACTTTCCCCACACCGTTAGCGCAGTTCTCTGTGCACGTAAGCATTAGTCTAACTTGACACCAAACAGAAGAACTCTATCTGAAGACAAAAGTAGATTTTTGCCTGCTGTATATTTAGAACAGCTAACAGGCACAAAAAGAAATACTTCATTTGGAGTACCAAAATTTGAATCAGGAGGGCATATGAGAGCGCTGTTGAGCTTGAAGCAAGATCCTTCGTGATGACACACTGGCAGTAACTCCTCAGTGCATCTGAATTAAGTTATGCTCATACATTTAATGTCATCTTCTATATGGGATGCAAATGTGTAAGAAGCACTTGTTCAGTTCCAGGATTTTTTTTCAGACACAAGTATTTTTTTCATATGTCTTATGTATAGAACCATAGAATGGTTTAGGTTGGAAGGCACCTCAAAGCTCATCCAGTTCCAACCCTCTGCCAAAGGCAGGGACACCTCCCACTGGAACAGGTTGCTTAAGGCCTCATCCAACCTGGCCTTGAACACCTCCAGGGAGGCTATGGAGCACAGAATCAGATCAAAGATCACATTGGGTGATTTTGTGCTCCACAACCTCCCTGGGCAACCTGCACCAGTGTCTCACCACCCTCACTGCAAACAACCCTTTCCTAACATCTACTTTGAATCTCCCCTCTGCCACTTTAAACCCATTCCACCTTGTGCTGTCATTACAAGACCCTGTCAAAAGTTCCTCCCCAGCCTTCCTGTAGGTCCCCTTCAGATACTGGAAGGCCACTCTAAGGTCTCCTCAAAGCCTTCTCTTCTCCAGGCTGCAGAGCCTCAACTCTTGTAGCCTGTCCTCATAGAAGAGCTGCTGCAGCCCTCTGAGCATCCTCATGCCCCTCCTCTGGACTGGCTCCAACACTTCCATGTCCTTCTTGTGCTGGGGACTCCAGAACTGTACACAGGACTCCAGGTGGGGTTTCAGGAGAGCAGAGCAAAGGGGCAGTGTGCTGCCCTGCTGGCCACACTGCTCTTGCTGCAGCCCAGCACACAGTTGCTGTCTGGGCTGCACATGAACACTGCCAGCTAATGCTGAGCTTTTCATCACCCCAACACATCTCTATGTATGTGTACAAACTCAGTATGGTTACCATCACAAATCTGCTATAGGAAGGATATTTGAACCTTTGTGCATTTCAGAAATGTCACTTAGGGCAGTGCTACACAACTGAAGGAACAGCTCCAGCACAAGAGTTACTGTGATGTTTGGATTGGCTTTAAAGCCAACTCAAAAGATCAGACTCAAATATTCCACACTCTGGGGATGAACAGAATGTGACTTGTGTCACTCAGTCCTGTGACACAAGCCCATGACATGTGTGGTTCTGTTTGTCTAGAAAAACAATTTGTTTGTTTGTTTGTTTTCCTGCAAGAAATAATAGCTTCCTTACAGGATCCCAAGCTGTTCAGGCACATTTTTGGCAGTAAAGCCATGTGAGATGTGCCAGACCATGTTACTCAATTCTGGTTTGTATTTACTTGTCCAAAGCAATCTCTTTTTTAATTTTTCCATGTAGCTTTGGAGATGCAATTTAGGGCTGGACACTTACATTAAAGAAATTCAGATCTTTCTGAAACTTTAACTGGGTGTCAATGCTTCCCAAAGTGATGGATGTTACTAGTGCAAGAGCATGGGGAAGGGCCTTTGATTTTTGCTTCTTCACAGTGATGAGGAGAGGCACTGGAGCACTTCATTGCTACACACACTTCATGGTCAAAGGCAGAATCTCAGCTACTGCATAAACAGTGTCACTGGAGTTGCTGGGACTATGCTGATGCATGCTGGCTGAGAACATGGCCAAAGAAACATTATAAAATAGAAACATCAAAGCTAACAAATCTCAGTGTTTCATTCTCCTTTCAAAAGCACTGCAAAGATCAACTATATTCCTTATGCATATGAACAGCAGCCGGATAGCCAGATACAGCTTATCATCAGTACTGGATGTTCTTATTCACTTCTAATCTTTGTTTTACTTGACAGCACAGCTCAGGAAGTCTGTATAATGGAGGAGCTGGAGAGCTATTTGATTTGCTCTTTCCCACTGTAACATTTACCTTGCAACCTTCGCAAGTGATGCAGCGATAATGATATCCGGTGGCTTTGTCCCCACATACTACACACAGCTCATCCTTGTCTAAGTAACTGGGTATATACCCTGTAAAGAAAAAGAAGATGTGGCATGTAAACTCAATATAAAATACTGGATATAAAACCATTATGTTAAAACCCACTGCAGATCTTACCTACCAGCCCCATACTTCTGAACCTGCTGAGTTTCCTGGATAAAACCTCATACTACATTAGAGACTTGTTTGAACGCAGTCTCTAGTGCCTTCTACTCTTCGGACTGTTTCAGCATCTACTGCACAAGAGGCAGGCCAACATGCTCTCTCCTGACTGAAATACTGCCTTAGAAAAGTAAGTATATCTGCTTCTACCTCAGGGGCTTTGACATGACAAAATATCACAGTGCTCTCTTCTGTTTCACCCCCACCCCCTCCAATGTATTTGTACACTGAAGATGCAAAGATGAGATCACAGGTTGCAGGGTATCACAGTCTCACAGTCTCACAGTCTCAC